>SKCR01034849.1:0-120785 GCA_019454045.1 Zanthoxylum bungeanum
TGATGACGTCATTGATGACGTCATGCTGACGTGGCGCTGATGTGGCGGTGATGGTGGCGCTGACGTGGCGAAGGCGCGTGTTACAATTGTCGGCACAATAGGATTGCGACACGTGGCGACACGTGTCAAGTTGTGATTGGCTGAGGCTGACGTGGCAAGTTGACTAGGTTGACCTGCTGACGTGGACGATGATGTGGCATGACACATGGCAAAGTTGACTCGTTGACCGCTGACGTGGCTGATGACGAGGCGACACGTGTCAAGTCTGAGTGTCGCAGCAGCATATGATGTTGACACGTGGCACGGCGCACGTTAGCAGATTGGATGTGATGGTGACACGTGGCACGGCGCATTGTTAGCAAAGTCAAACTTCTCAAATTCTGACCTGTTGACCGGCGCACTTTAGCAGATTCGGCGCATGCTGGGCGTCGCGACGCGGAAGGTCTGGGCGGCGCGACGCGCTGGAAAAAATTACCAAAATGCCCTTTTTCGCCAATTTTCACTGTTTTGCTCCAAATCACCTCCAGAATGTCCTGAAACTTTATTTATCTACAAAATAACACAAAACACATCAAAACATTCACAAAACTCAAGAAATAATACAAAATATTAGGTTAATGAGTGGGAAATAGTGATATAAATACCACTCATCACTCTCATGCGCCAAGGGCTGGGCCCAAGGCAATTAGAGGTGCAGGAAGGAAGGAAAGAAAGAAGTTCAAGAAGAAGGGCAAAGGCAAGTTGACAGTGGCTTCTAGGAAGCCAAAGGACAAATCTGAGGACATCTGCCTCAATGCGGCAAGAGGGGTCACTGGAAACGTGACTGCCGACAAATGAGAAGGGCAGAGGGAGGATATCAAGGCCATCGCCTCTGGTATGTTTGTTATTGAGATAAATATGAATACTTCTAGTTTTAAAATTGGATTTTTGATTCTGGTTGTGGTGCTCATATTTGTACTGATGTGCAGGATCTGCAGGATAGCAGGGTTCTGGCGTCATGGGAGATGGATCTAGTCGGGTCGGAAACGGAACACCTGTTGCTGTTTTGGCCGTAGGGACTTTTGTTTTAGAACTGCCCTCAGGGCATGTACTTAAACTTTTGAACTGTTATATTGTACCTAGTTTAACTAGGAATATTATATCTGTATCTTTGTTTAACCCAGCAGGGTTACACTTTTGTATTTAGAAACACTGGGTGTTATTTATATAAAAATGATGCAGAAATTTGCACAGCTGTTGCAAATAACGGTCTTTATATTTTGAATATAAATGAATCTCCTAAAATGACAAACAAAAGGCTCAAAAAGAGTAATCTAAAAGATGAAGCTTATATGTGGCATTGTCGTCTAGGACACATCAACAAGACTCGCATATCCACACTTTCGAAAAGTGGGTACTTGGACGAATTTGATCCCAATTCATATGACGTCTGCGAATCTTGTCTTTTAGGCAAAATGCCCCTAAATCACCTTTTAGAGGTAAAGGTGAACGTACCACAGAACTGTTGGCTCTCGTTCATACTGACGTATGCGGGCCCATGTCTAGCCAGGCTAGAGGTGGATTTCACTACTTCGTAACCTTTACAGATGATGCATCTCGTTACGGTTATGTGTATCTTATGAGACACAAGTCGGAAACTTTTGAGAAATTCAAAGAGTTTCGACACGAAGTAGAGAAACAAACAGGGAAGAGTATTAAGATATTACGATCAGACCGTGGTGGGGAATACTTAAGTTATGAGTTTCAAGATTACTTGAAAGAACATGGTATTCTTTCGCAGTGGACTCCTCCTGGAACACCGCAATTAAATGGTGTGTCCGAAAGGAGAAACCGTACCTTGTTGGACATGGTAAGGTCAATGATGAGTCGCACTGAGCTACCAATATCCTTCTGGGGATACGCATTAAACAGTGCTATACTTATTTTGAATAAGGTACCGTCGAAGTATGTCAAACAGACTCCGTATGAGATATGGACAGGAAGGAAACCAGGTTTCTCTTTCCTGAAGATTGGGGATGCTGGGCATATGTTAAACGTTTGGAAGGTACCAAACTTGAACACAAAATCTGATAAATGCCTTTTCGTAGGATATCCTAAGGAAACAAAGGATATTACTTCTATCACCCACAAGAGAACAAAGTATTTGTTGCTCTACAAGCATTTTTCCTTGAAAAAGATTTTATAAATTTATAAATGCAGTGATAAGTGGGAGGAAAGTAGAACTCGATGAAGATCGTAGTGATACTGTTCCTGGCAATGAATCAACGACGGAACAAGAACAGACCGTCCGGGATGAGTCTGTACCACAAACTTCACATACACAAGGACCGCGTAGGTCGGAGAGAGTCAGAACAGTACCTGAGAGGTATGGGTTCCTGATCTCACCTCATGTAGATATTAATCTTATTGAGGATAATGAGCCGACTACGTATGAGGAAGCGATACAAAATATCGATTCCGCTTTATGGCGAGAGCCATGAAGTCCGAGATGGATTCCATGTACGCCAACCAAGTTTGGACACTGGTTGATGCACCAGAAGGCGTAAAGCCTATTGGATGCAGATGGATCTTCAAGAAGAAGACCGACATGGATGACAACGTTCAAACGTACAAAGCTAGGCTTGTAGCGAAGGGGTATCGTCAACAATATGGTATTGATTATGACGAACCTTCTCACCCGTTGCCATGATTAAATCCATTCGGATAATGCTTGCAATAGCTGCATATTTCGACTTCGAGATATGGCAGATGGACGTTAAGACCGCTTTCCTTAACGGAAACCTTTTGGAGGATGTTTATATGCAACAGCCTGACGGTTTTATCGTGCCAAGACTTGTAAACAAGGTTTGTAAGTTAAATCGATCCATTTATGGATTGAAGCAAGCATCACGGTCATGGAATCAGCATTTTGATGAGATAATAAAAGAATATGATTTCGTGCAAAACGCAGATGACCCTTGTGTATACAAGAAGGTTAGTGGAGAGCACTTACTTTTATTGTCCTTTATGTCGACGACGTATTGCTTATAGGCAATGACATTCCCATGCTAACGTCGGTGAAAGCTTGGCTTTCATTAAAATTCTCCATGAAAGATCTGGGAGAAGCAGCCTTTATTCTTTGAATAAAGATCTACCGGGATAGATCTACCGGGATAGATCTAGAAAGCTGCTTGGACTCTCCCAGAGTACATACATTGATAAAGTGTTGAAGCGATTCAACATGGAACAATCCAAGAGGGGATTGGTTCCAATGGTACGTGGTACCTCTCTGTCTAAGGACATGTGTCCTAAGACTCAGGAAGAGAGAGACAACATGAGTCGGATACCGTTCGCCTCGGCAGTCGGATCGATCATGTATGCCATGATATGTACACGACCTGATGTCTCATATGCTTTGAGCATGTGCAGTCGCTATCAGGCCGATCCAGGTGAAGGTCACTGGATAGCAGTTAAGAATATCCTTAAGTATCTTAAACGAACTAAGGATGCTTTCTTAATTTATGGAGGTGGAGAACTTGCGGTATCTGGGTATACCGATGCAAGTTTCCAAACCGACAAGGATGACTACAGGTCACAATCCGGGTACATTTTTTGTTTGAATAACGAAGCAGTGAGCTGGAAATCTTCCAAGCAAGATACTGTTGTCGATTCAACAACAGAAGCGGAGTACATCGCTGCATCTGAAGCAGCAAATGAGGCAGTTTGGATCAGAAAGTTCCTAATCGGATTAGGAGTAGTTCCGTTAGCAGCAGAGCCCGTTCCATTGTATTGTGACAATAACGGGGCTATAGCGCAGGCTAAGGAACCAAGGTCTCATCAACGGTCCAAGCATGTTCTTCGACGTTACCATCTGATTCGTGAGATTATACATCGTGGCGATGTAAAGGTCGAGAAGGTCACATCAGATGACAACATTGCAGATCCGCTGACGAAGGCTGTTCTTCAGCAAGTGTTCGAACGACACATACATAGTTCGGGTATTAGATGCTTAAGTGACTGGCTATAGGCCAAGTGGGAGATTGTTAGACATTATGTCCCATAGCGTCACTGTTTGTAAATGATATTGTATTATTGTACAAAATTAACTATGTGATAATGAAATTGCCTTTTGTAGTTTTGTAATATTATTTACTTTGATATATAAATGGCGAAAGTCCATATGATTAATACCGGATTGAGATGATATGAGACAGTATCAATCCATAAAGGTTTAATCATTAAATATCCCTAGTCGGAGTATTATCGAGATCGGACATCGATAATGCGGAATAGACTAGTATTGCGCTTGTGCACGTTGTGAGGGCACAACGGCATAGTTCTCATATATTTAAGTATTGGATACTTATGCAAGTGCGATAGGAGGTTGTGTTTTACCGATGGTACGGAAAACAGCTTCGCTCTGGATAGACCCCGCGGAATCCCATTGGTAGTATGTCTGCGTGTCTATGGGAGGCCGCATCAGGGTAGGTGTATATGGTCTTAACCTGAGACTTACATCGCTAGTACTTGCGACAATCGGTAAACTTTGGTTTTGGTGGTTGGGGACCTTAACCGGTTCTGTGTACACCTCTTCTGGGTTTATCGAGAATCGTAGTGTACTGGATGTGATGTCGAGATGGAAGTATCACTTCAGACATATGGAGGTGATGATCACGCAGGACACAGAACTAGTACTCTATAAAAGGTTGCAACCGTCGGGACAATATGACCAGGTCAGGATTGTCCGATTTAAAGAGACTGGTTGCTGGATGTCCGATATATGTTTCGTACTGGGCAGACACATCTCCAGCCCCAGGCCTAACATATGATCATCCGATACTGGGTCGATGTACGCAATACTACGGTATACTACGCTTGATATAGATCTTATATTCCTATAAGAATATTTCTGGAGAATTGGGTAGGCATGGCGCTTTGCTAGAAGCCAACCTTGTCTTGTGAATCGGTAAGAACGAGTACGAGGTACGTACGTGTTCGGATTATCCGACGACCGTATTTACTGCCAAAATATCTGGAGATCTCTTGGGTCGCTTCCTGAAGATTCACCTATGATATTTTATTCGGACTTAATTAATCTTGGATTAATTGCGGAGAAACTTTATCTTGGATAAAGTGCCTAATTTAGAGAGAGAACGATTAATTTGGAATTAATCGATAAAATTATTATATTCGATATAATAATCGAAATTCGATTTCGACGCGAAATTAAAATTAGATTTTAATTCGGGCATACGAGTTAATTTAGAATTAATTCGTTAGCGACGTAAATAATAATTTCGCCAGGCGCAATTATTTATTTAAATTCGGTTTAATTAACGTCGCGACGTAAGCTCGGTATTTCGGAAATATCGAACCCGAACGCGTGAGTGCACGTGGGCCCACTTTCATTTGGAAACGTGTGGGGCCCACATGACACTTGTCATTATATGCATTATTTAATTGATAAGGCATTGCATGGTGATAGTGTGCTTTACACTCAAAGGTTTTGCATGGAGTTTGAGTGTTTGACACTCTAAGCCATTGCATGGTTTGTGTCATAAGTTTATTATTATTTAATAAATATTATGACATAAATATAAATTGATTTTTGGTAAAACAAAATCAATTACACAAAACTCTTTCTCTCTCAAATTTCTTCACATTGCCGTGAACTCCATTGAAGGGCAAAGAAGATTTGATTTTCTTTCTCCTTTTGCTAGCACATTGAAGGATCAAAAGAGGTGATAGGGAAACCATCAAAGAGCTTGGAATACACAAAGCTTGGAGCTTTCCACCTCTTCCTCCCTTGGCCGAAACTTGGAGCTTGGAGATTCAAAGTTTTTTCTCATCACTTCTTCATCAACATAGCATTGTAAGTATGATTCCGCCATACTTCAAAGTTTAATATATATTCATTATTGTATTTCATATGCTTAATCTTTGTTTGGGACATATTATAGAAACCAACACAAAGCTGGGCTTTTGACGGAAAGGTATCGTTATCAACATTGTGTTATAACGGTTCGACCTTTTACCTGTTGCCATGGTAAATCCATTTTGAAGATGCTTGTAGATAACTGCGTATTTCATTTATGAAATGTGTCAGTGATAGATCAAAATCGCTTTCCTGAAAAGGAAACCTTTTGGAGGATGTTTACAACATCCTGACGATTTTGTATACCCGACAAACAAGGTTTGCGGGTTACTCGATCCATGTTTGGTTTGAAGCAAGCATAAGGTTCTTGGAACTGACGTTTTGAAATAATCATAATGGTTTATGATTTGACTCAAAACGAAATAATTCTTGTGTATATAAGGAGGTTAGTGGGAGAGCGCACTGACAGTTAAATTCCCATAAAACAATTGGTGAAAGCTTGGCTTTCATAGATATTCTTTCAATAGAAATTCTCCGTAGAATTCTGGGGAGTAACAACCTTTATTCAAGGAATAAAGATCTACTGGGATAGATTTGGAGTTGGTTAACACTCTCTGGAAATTGTACATTTAAAATGTACTTGATAGGGTGTCTCATACGCTTCGAGCATATGGAGTCACGATCAGGTCAATCCATGTGATAGTCACTAGATTGAAGATTAAGAACATCTGTTAGTATCTAATAGAACTAAAGATGTTGTCTTAAACTATGGAGAAGGAGAACTTGAAGTGACTGGGATCACTGCTGCAAGTTTCCAAACAATTAAATATTACGGTACTATAAAGTTTGAATAACGGGACAGTGAGCTTGAAATCTTCCAAGCAAGATAACTGTTGCCGAATAAACAACAAATGCGGATTATTGCAGCAACTGAGGCAGCAATAGAAGCCATTTGGATCGAAAATAAATCTAATTAGATTAGATATAGTTCTGTTAGCAGCCGAGCTAGGCGTCAGCACAAGCTAAAGAATTGAAGGTCTCATCGACGATCCGGATATATACTACTATATCATCTGTTTCGTTCGGATCATACATCGTGGCGATGTGATGATCGTATAAATCGCGTCAAACGATAATCAAACAAATCTGCTGACGAAAATCTTTCTTCACAATTTGAGCGAACCGTACATAGTTCGAGTGTAGGACACTTGAGTGACTGGCTATGTGCCAAGTGGGAGATTGTTGGACAAAATGACCCATAGCGTCACTATTTGCACAGATCATGTTGTTTTTGTAGCAAATTGACTATGTGACAAGGAAATTGCACTCTCATCATTTGTGATTAGATCACCATAAATATATAAATGAAGAGAGGTCCCTATGATTAGTTCCTGGACTGAGAATGATATGAGACAGTATCAGTCCCCGAATGATTAATCATTAAATATCCCTAGCCGTAGTATTATCGAGACTGGACATCGATAATGCGGAATAGGCTAGTATTGCACTTGTGTACGTTGTGAGGGCACAACGACATAGTTCTCATATATATAAGTATTGGATACTTATGCAAGTGCGATAGGAGGTCTTGTTTCACCGATGGTACGGGAAACAGCTTCGCTCTGGATAGACCCCTCGGAATCCCATTGGTATTATGACTATGTGTCTATGGGAGGCCGAAATTAAGGTAGGTGTGTATAGTCTTAACCTGAGACTTACATCGCTAATACTTACGATAATCGATAAACTTTAGTTTTGGTGGTACATGCTTTAACCGGTTCTGCGTACACCACTTCTGGGTTTATCAGAAAGTCGTAGTGTATTGGGTGTGATGTCGAGACGGAAGTGTCACTTCAGTCATTATGGAGATGATGTCACGCAGGATACGGTACTAGTGCTCTTGAGTGTTGCGCAACCAATCGGGATATTGTGACCAGGTCATAACTATCCGATTATAGAGACTATGTTACCAGACATCCGATATGTGCTTCGGACGGGGCAGACACTTATCCAGCCCCAGCCCTAGCACGTGAATATCCGATACGGGGCCGATGCACACAATACAATCGTATACTACGCTTGATAACAGATCTTTGATATTCTTAATTGGATATGTCCGGAGAATTGGGAAGACTTGGTTCTTTGCTAGGAGTCGACCTTGTCTCGTAAATCGGTAGAACGTAGTACTTGGTACGTACGTGATTCGGATACTCCGACGACCGTATTTACTGCCAACTTATCCGGGGATCTCATGGGTCGCTTCCCGATAATCCACCGATGACGCACAACTCGCACTCTTGAATAATCTGGGATTATATAGAAGAGAGAGAAAATTAATCTAGGATTAATTACAGAGATATTTTATCTAGGATAAAATATCGTCTAGAGAGAGATAACGATTAATTGGAATTAATCGGTAAATTAATATATTCGATATATTAAACGAAATTAGATTTCGACGCGGAATTAAAATTAGATTTTAATTCGGGGGAACGAATTAATTTAGAATAAATTCGTTAGCGACGTGAATAATGAATTCGCTAGGCGTAATCATTTAATTACGACGCGACGGAAAAATCGTTAATTTGGAATTAACGAACCCGAGCCTGGGTGTGATTGCGAGTGCATTCGTATTTCGAATTCGAGTGCGGCGACGCAAGTCGCATCAAACGTCAAATCAATCGGTCGCATCAAGCGTCAAATCACTTGTCACTTTGAGTGATGTGACTTGACATCATGTCACTTTAATAAAGGTGATATGAATAATGATGGACTTGACATAAAGTGTAAAAGCATTTTGGAGGGAAAACTTTTTGTTTTGGCTCCAATATTTATTTGATTTTATTTGATAAAGTTAAATGAAAATTGATTATTTTATTCTTGGAAAATATATAATCAATTTTGCTTTACATTTTATTAAGTTAATAACACATTTTATCTCTCATCTCTCTCATCTCTCTCACGCACAAAGCCATTTTCTTCACTGGTTTTGAACCAGTTTGGGCGTGAACAATAGGGAAGCAAGAGTGGGTTTTCATGGTGAAAATTCAAGTGCTAGCACACTTACAAGTCTTGCGAAGGTGGTAGGGAGGTTCGACCATGAGCCGGGATCCGTCCGACGAAATTAGGAGCTCCATTTCGCAGCTCAAAAACTGAAGACAGAAGGCAGTGGACTGCATGCAGTGGGCGTCCATGGCAGTGCGTTTTTTTGGCTTCATTCGTCTTCGATTCGACTCAACCAACCAATGTAAGTATTCCGCTATCTTCGTTGGTGTATTCATGCATGATTTTCATGTCTTGTTTGATCTTGGGACCTAGATTAACTCCTACAGTAAGTATTAGCGGTGCAAGTCTCAGGTTAAGACCAAATACACCTACCCTGATTTCGGAGTTCCATAGATACATAGCCATACTACCAATGGAATTCCGAGGGGGTCTATCCAGAGCGAAGCTGTTTCCCGTACCATCGGTAAAACATAACCTCCTATTACACTTGCATGAGTATCCTATACCCAAATATATGAGAACTATGCCGTTATGCCCTCACAACGCGCACAAGTGTAATACTAGTTTTTTACGTATTTATCGATGTCCAATCTCGATAATACTCTGACTAGGGATATTTAATGATTTATCCTTCGTGGATTGATACTGTCTCATATCATTCTCAATCCAGGAACAAATCATAGGGACCTCCTATCATTTATATATCTTGGTGATCTAATAACAAATGATAAGAGTGCAATCTCCTTTGTCACATAGTTAATTTGTACAAGAACACCATGATCTGTACAAATAGTGACGCTATGGGTCATAATTGTCCAACACAGTGGGTATGGAACTGTGGCGGGACATATGAGGAGTAACCATAAAGCTGAGTTCGGGATTGACATAATTTAAATACAAATGACACAGTTTTCTGCTCCTGATTTAAGTTCTTATTCTTGTACTAAATTATTTAAATATAATTAATCTTAATGGAAAAAAAATCTAACTAAATTTATTGTCATGAAATATTTCACATTTACTTTCAATGAAAAAGTAACTTTTACTGATTTAATGCAAGAAAAAATTGAATCATGCTGCATGTAGACTTACTAGGATGACATGTAAAAGAAAATTGATGAAATTATATGCAAAAGGTAAATTAATTTAAGGGATTATTTTTTAAACTTAAAGGTCGTGTTTCTATTTGTAGTGACATTTGGAGTGACCATTGACAATCACATTCAGACATAGGTGTGACATTTCATTGGATTGATGATTAATGGTTTATGCAAAAAAAAATTATTGCATTTCGTCTTTTCAATGAAGCACACACTGCACATAATAATTATTTAATGATTAGTAATATTTTACAAGATTATGAATTAGTGCAAGAAGTTTTAACTATTTGATTTGATACTGCATCGGTTAATACTGCATCAAATAATGAACTTAAAGGTATTTGCCAACCAAACTTGGGAGGTAAAGTTTTTTCATGTTTGATGTGCATTTTATATTTTTAATTTAATTAAAATCTTTAAATTCTCATATTGCACCTATTAAAAAAGAAATTAATTTAATTTGGTCATATTCTAAAATTAAAAGAAAATGATGTAATTTTTGTAAGAAAAATGGTGATAGGCCAAAAATATTCGGTCGTGATGTTTCAATTCATTGGAATTATACTTATTTTTTACTTAATGAAAGTTTTAAATATAAATATTTATTATGTTCATTTATTGCTCACTACCAATATGATGTAGTTTTATATCATAGTCATTGGGAAGTTTGTTCAAAATTTTAGATATTTTATAAGTTTTTAATGATGCCACAAATGTTTCAAGTGATGTTAAAATATTTTTCTCCTTACAAGTCTTGAAATTGTTTGGGTATTATCATTTCCTAATAACGATGATTTTGATGAACCTAATTTCGTTGACTTTGATGAACCTGCTTTTATAATAACATAATATGTTTCCACAATAAGATAAAAATGGATGAGTTATTACTGTGAAATATCATTACTTTACTTGTTGCTTCTATTTTGGATCCAAGGTTTAAATTAGAAAATTTGAAAAGTATTTTACAAACTTATTATTCCTTTTTAGGTGATAGTTCTGTGATTGTTTCTTCAATTGTTGATACTGTTAGGAGAACTTTAATTTATTTATACAATGATTATGTATGTAGATATAATATTCAATTATAAGTTGGTTAATGTAACGAAGTAAAAAATCTAAGTCCATCAATACCACTACTACTAATTCAGAAATTAATACATATCTAACGATAAATTTCAAGTTTCCCCAAAGTGCTTTTTAGGTCAACAATTCTTATCCTTGAATGGTGGCACAAACATCAAGGATTTTTTCCAGTCCTATCCGTGATTACAAGGGAGGTATTAGAGGCACCGGTCTCAACCGTATCTGTTGAGCAGACTTTTAGTATGTGTGGTAATATTCTTGATAACAGAAGATCAAGGTTGAAACCAGAGATGTTAGAAGCTCAAATGTCTTGACGATTAGTGTAGGGTGGATCGTCGTGAATAAGAAAATCAGTCATAAACTTTTGAAGATTTGTGTGATAACACAGAAACAACTAATACCAAAGGCTCAAGAACAGGGCTACCTTCCCCGGATGAGGATGAATAAAATATAAACGAGGAAAAATATTAAATATAAAATGTAACAGAACTACGTGACCTTTGATTCCTCTACACCCCAAAAGGATATGTAGGCAGCTTAATTAAGTGCAAGTTTTTTTTCCAAAACAATAAATATATTAATTTTATATTATTTATTTTATAAAAAAAATTCATTATTGTTCCCACCTTAAACCGTACCGAACCATACAGTTCAGTCTAGTTTAGGGCTACGGTTACGGTTCAGCTTTCGCTGAAGCCGCAACTGAACCGTAGACCGAACTATATGTCTACGGTTCGGCTTGGTTGAACTACCAACCGTGTGATTTTGTTACGGTTTGAAGCTGAATTGAACCGTGTGCATGTCTAGCCATCTCCAACCCATTGCATCAATGTGATGTTATGTAAATTTCACCTCAAACACTATTTCTATCTCTAATTCATTACACTAAATATTACACAAAAAAATATTGCTTAGAATATTCTATTTATTACTTTTTAATTATTTATCAATAATTAACATTTAACCCTTATTTAACATAATAAATTAAATTTAATTATTTTTATCAATAATTAATAGTTCACCCACTAATTATCATAATAATATTATAATATATTTTATTATTCAAATTAAAGTAATTAAAATATTACATTTATTAAAAAGTTTAGTTGAACATTATATTTATAAAAAAGGAAAGTAGAAATACATATTAAAAGAAATTTAGTCATCCGAATTAAAATATTTATCCTACAAATGTTCAATCAAAATATTTCGAAGTGTAAAATAACCATATTTGTCTTTGATTTGTTTATGTCAGCAAGGAACTGTTGAAATCAGATATTTTCATCCATCACCATGAGTCCCTGAAACTCTTATAGACATATATGTGTTTATTGGATGATCATTGAACTACTTATTGGAATATTCCTAATAGATGATATATCAATATAAGTAGGAATCTTCTCAATTATTTCTTCAA
Organism: Zanthoxylum bungeanum; assembly: GCA_019454045.1. Taxonomy (NCBI): domain Eukaryota; kingdom Viridiplantae; phylum Streptophyta; class Magnoliopsida; order Sapindales; family Rutaceae; genus Zanthoxylum; species Zanthoxylum bungeanum. Next base: position 12,461 of record SKCR01034849.1, read on the forward strand.
TTGGAGATATTTTTCCTATTGCAAGAAAAATGACAATATTAGCATACCAAGGCATTGTATTTATAGAAAATAAAAATCATCAGGAAAAGAGTCATTGTTAGGAGTTGTGTCAATTGGTGACTCATTTGTGAGTCTCCATAAATGATATGCAACCACATTCTCTGCTCATTTCTTGCCATTGATTGTGAGATTGAATTCTTAAAGTAACAAAATCCACCGTATGTAGGAAACGCCTTAGGTACTCGGTATCGTCCTTGAAATTTTTTTCTGCCATTCCCTTGTTTGACTGAATATGACCAACACCTTTATTGATTTTTTGCTTATGTTTTTAGAAATATTTCAACCCTGGAACAGTAACCGAATAGCTCTCGAACAACGGATCAGATCTAGTCCGTTTTGGACTAAAAAATGCTCCCAACTCACTGCCGAAACAACCCCAGATATGCATAAACTCCAGCAGTGTTTTAGGTATAATTTTTCAATAAAAAATAGCCACACAACAGTCTTAAAACACCAATTGATGTTCCCTAATTTTTCTGAATTAAACATAAACAAACTGAACCCAAAAACACAACAAAGTGTTGCGGCAATGAGCAAAAATATACTCAATGCCGTGTGATAAAAAAGAAAAAGAATAGATGGTGATTTGTTTCGATTCCGAATGGTCTTTCGTGCTATGTCTCACAAACAACGGAAACTAGTGTGGCCTAGACTCACAAACCAACCTCTAAACACTTTAGAGATCAAACAATTATCACATAAAAATTTTGGTTTTCCTTATATTTTTTTGTTCTTCTTCTGTTCTTTCAACTCTTGAGTGAAAAGATGAACTATGGTGGCTAGGGTTTGAAAAAAATAAATTAGGGTAAAAAGGAAAAACACTTGTCTTTTTATACTTAGGGTTTTATTTTACCAAATAAAACAAAAACCTTCCCCTCCCTCAATACGAGCTTCGGCCAGCCCTAGAAACAAAATAAAAAAATTTGAAACATCAAATTATTTTTATTGTCATCATAATGACAATATTAAGTTGCCAAAATAAAAGGATATAACCATCATTCCAAATCAAGACTTTTCAAATTACATTTTGGAAATTCATAATTTAAAATCTTTATGAAATTACAATATAATTTAATAAAATAATTTATAATAAATAATTATCATATAATCATTTATTATAAAAACCATATATTAAAAATAACATATTGTTTCAAGTGTGACAAAAATTATTATAAATCATATTAACAAATATATATATATATATATATATATATGTGAATATATAATTGGCCTATCCAAATATATATAATCTGCTACAATATATCGAGCTAGTACGGGGACCAGATGGACCTACAGTTACGAGCTCCAATAATCCTAAAATATTAATTAAACTCTTAATTAAATATTCTGAATTATTAACGTCAAGTTATTCCACTAAAAACCCGAAGTTATACTATCGTTGCCGTAGATCGATAATATAAGCTGAACTACGTCGAGGTCCATCGATATAGTCATTACATACGGATTGGCCCTTCATGAATATCTCATAATTAGAGCCTAGTCATAATTTCCGTTATACCCCTCAAATTATTTTTACCTTAAGTACCATTGATTCTCTAATAATGATTTATTCATAACCGTTATTAATGTTAATCTTTTTATTCATACTAGACATACTTGCGCGCTCTAATCGTTCAATTACCGAATCAACCCTTGAGGAAGACACTCATCTACTTCTCGCAAGAAGTAGTGAACTGCATATCTATGTAAAACATCCCCTGCTACACACCAAACCATGTCCCCAAAATACGTAGCTATTAGTCAAGATTTCTATACCAACCTCACCTTTGTAAATCAAAGGACATAGTCTGCCATGCAGGAGTTCGCAGTACACTCATGATTCAAATCCATCCATATATAGCCATCTAGTAGAATGAAATGAATTTCTTTATTTAACGTATATTATAAGAAACTCATTTCTATCTAGGTCCAGTCCTTTATGATCACATCATATAAGGTGCCTCCATTCTTATGTCACCACTAGGACGATCCCCGACCAAGATTTCCATACAATTATAGAATGGATCGTAGTTATAAATAAAGATCAAACAAAGTACCCCATTTGTTTACTCTCTATGGAGTATTTTAGATTACTAACTCAAGACTTAAAACTTCTTGTGTATGACACTCATACACTAAGTCTGAAGGCACATGAGTAATCAAGGGTAAACAAGATAATTTATAATATGCGATATTAAATAAACACTTTGATAAATGAATAATGCATCTTATTATATCATAATATATAATTCCGTTTACATTATATGAAGTTCTAGGGCATATATCCAAATAATCTCCCACTAGCACTAGATAAAATGAGACATGTCACGTAATCCCAGACCATCTAGGTGACCTTCAAACACTTTAACCGATAAGGTCTTTGCAAATGAATCAATCAAGTTCTCTACGGATGCAATCTTCGTGACAGAAATGTCTTGTCTCTGCACTATTTCTCTGATAAGATGATATTTTCTCTCTATATGATTTCCCCTCTTGTGATGCACTACTATTATCATAATAAAGTGTGAGTAGTTTATTTATATCTGGAACAACTTCCAGATCTCCTAAGAACTTCGGAAGCCAAACTGCTTCCTTAATTGCTTCGCAAGCTACTACATACTCAGCCTCCAAGGTGGAGTCAGCAATACAAGATTACTTTATGCTCCTCCATACAATGGCCCCACCACCTAGGGTAAATACCGATCTAGATATTGATTTCTTAGAATCGACATCGTCTGAAAATTAGAGTCAATATATCCTTGGAGGATCATATCCTCACTAGAAATACAAGTATATAATTTCTCATTTTCTTAAGATACTTGAGAATATGTTTGATGGCCACCTAATAATCCAGTCATAGGTTTGACTGAAACCTACTAACTACTCTCACTATAAAACACATGTCTGGTCTCGTGCATAACATAGCATACATGAGACTACCAACTGGTGAGGCATATGGGATAAATCAACTCCATATTGATAAGGCAAATTTCCTTTCTTGGAATTATACATCCCAAATCGCGCAAGGATCTTGTCGATATAGGATTCTTGAGACATAACTAACAGTCATTTCTTAAGACCCCAAAGAATTTGGATCCCAAGTAAATAACAGGCCTTGCATAAATCTTTCATTTGGAATTAATTAGCTTGTCAGATTTTCACGTCCGATAATATTTTTTCATCATTCCCAATGAGTAACATATTATCGACGTACAACACGTGAAAAATCACCTTTTCGTCAATGACACGCTTGTATACACAAAGCTCATCAATATTCTACTGAAAATCATAAGAGAACTAAATTGCCCATCCTAATAATATATACACAAATTTCTCCGATTTAGTTCCCCCGTGGGCTACTCCGTACTCCCAACCAGGTCGCGAGCCCGGAACAGCGTCGTCGATTTCCGTGTCCTACAGTCTGACGACTCCACTGGGGAACTAAATCGGAGAACTAAAAATGGAGTCGCCACCCGGTGTGAACCGGGAAAATGATTTAAGGCCGCACTCACCCCTCGCAAGGGAAGACCTCAAACCATTGGGTTTGGAATGGTCCCTTACTTATGCCACTTGTAATGAAAGGATTTTTGCAATAGTACAACCAAATCTTATGCAACACATACCAGAAAATTTAAGCAACATGCAAGTTTGCACACCTATAATCGTAAATGAAAAAATGAAGGCAAAATACATAATTCATAAATGTATTAAACAATAAAGTGCAATAATGTAACTAATAACAACTATAAAGGCATTAATAATAAAAGCGAGCACAGAATCCCATGAGCATATCGAATAAATAAATGCGGAAATATAAATGGATGATAATTTTCTAAGCGTAAATAATGAAATGATATGATTAATCATATGGTGCAAAAGAAATGATCAAAGAAGCAAACATGCATGAAATGTGACGAAAAGAAGTCTGTGCACTGTATGTGCGTTCGTGTAGCGTTTGAAAATACGTTCGAATGGTAAACAGAAGGTTCGCGTTCATATAGCGTTCGTAAATGCGTTCGAACGGGATAAGACCTAATGCTTGGTAAAGCAGAATATGTGCGCGTTCGAGTAGCGTTCGTAAACACGTTCGAACAGAATGAGGTAAAATGCATACTTTCATGTAGCGTTCGCAAACGCGTTCGAACGGAATGAGGCAGAATGCATACGTTCGTGTAGCTTTCGTAAACGCGTTCGAACGAGATTGCCAAGATGGCATCTTAAATGACACAAACACATACATGGATAAACAAATACACGATGTAGGACCTCGTATGCCCGATTGAACATATTTCACATGCAATCGAGTGTACTTCATCCTGCGCGGCAAAACATTATGGTAAAGGTAGCTTTTAGGCATTTCCCTCGAACGGAGGACCTTTAACCCACCTTAGTTAGCCCATGCGCATTAGATTACAATGTATGAATAAATAAATAAATAATATGGGACCTTGTATGCCTGATTAAACACATTTCCCATTTAATCGAGTGTACTTCGTCCGGCGTGGCAAAACGTCGTGGCAAAGGTAGCCCTTAGGCTTTTCATCCCTCAAGATGGAGGACCTTTAATCCAACTTGATTTGCCCATGTGTATTACACTATGATGCATGATTTAACAAGGAGATGGCATACAGAAAGCAAATAACGGAATAATAAAAGGCGCTGCGAAATGTCATGGTAAAGGTAGCCTTTTAGGCTTTTCTTTCCTAAAATAGAGAACCTTTAGACCAACATAATAAGCCCTTGCAGATTACATTACAATGCATACAAATAAATGAGACAATGATATGGGACTTCGTATGTCTGATTAAACATATCTCACATTCAATCAAACATACTTCGTCCGACGCGGCAAAACGTCATGGCAAAGGTAGCCCTTAGGCTTTTCATCCCTCAAAACGGAGGACCTTTAATCCAACTTGATTTGCCCATGTTCATTTCATTACAATGCAGAAATAAGTAACATGCTGAAAGTAAATAACATACTAACGACTAAATCATGCTTAAAAATAAATAACATACTAACGACTAAATCATGCTTAAATATAAGGTTGGATGAAACGAAATATTTGTGTCTCTCAAGCAGTACGTGGCATTGTATCCCGAGTGCAGACCGCACTACCATCCATTCGGATTCGGCTATGAAATTTACGTCTGGGTTTCCATCCGATATACCGCAAGAGAGAACACATATTCCATTCATCTGAAAGTCATATCATACACCAATCCACAATACTCATGCGAAATAAAGTAAGAAAATAAATAAAAACAAAGGAGAATAAATAAAAAAGGGTGCCCTCATGTCTAACCTCTTAAATCATCTCTCGGAAGTGCGCTACGCGGTTGTCGGAAGGGTTGATGCTCCACAACTCCTCCGGTTCACTGGTTCGTTGTTTCTCTTTGTTGCCTCGCTGCTCGGGCTGCTATTTTACTCCGTTTCAATGCTGTTTCTTGTTGTTTTTTTCTTGGTAATTGAGGGGTTTTTGGACTGTTGTTTTGCAGTATTTGGGGTGTCTTAAGGTGCAGTTTTTTTGGTCAATGTTTTCGGTAATTTAGGCTACTGTTTGAGGGTGTATTTTCGTTCACTGCAGTGTAGTTTCAGGGGTGATTTTTAGTGAATGGAAGGGCTGTTTCAGGGGTGATTTTTTGGTGATCCAAGGAATGTTTCAGGGGTATGTTTCGGTGATCCAAGGGCTGTTTGGAGCTGTGATTTTCGATGATTGTAGGGGTAGTTTCAGTGGTGTATTCAGTGATGATGCTTACTGTTTAGGGGGGTGTTTTGGTGATGTTCCTTTGCTATTTTGGGAGAGTGTTTTGGTGATGGTAGAGAGGAGGATAAGAGAGAATTATTTGCTTTGTTTCTTGTTGCTTTGGGCGTGAGTTGCTAGGGGAGTCAAGGGTTGAGTTTGTGCTTCTTTTTTATAGGCAAAGGCTAGGGTTCTTCTTGTGTGAATAGGAAAGGAATCATGCAATCAATGGTGATATCTTCTAATTAGTATATCACAAGGAAATAATCTATTTAATTAGGGATATGATTTGGCTTAATTAGGAAGATGATATATTTGATTTGATTTGATTTGATTTGTTTTATTTAGGTATGTGATTTATTTAGATTTCACCATGTGTTTAATATGTTAATTGTTATTTTGAATGTGTTTTATTGGGCTTCGGCGTGAGCTAGAAGAGGTGTGGGTGTGTGGTTGGTCCTTTTGGTGGGCTTGGTGGTGTGTGGGCTTGATGTGTGGCTTGCGGTGGTTTTGGGCTAAGGATAAGTGGTTTGCGGGGGTTTTGGGCCGATGATAAGTTTTAAAACAGAAATCCAACAAGCGAAACCGAGGCTAAGCAAACGAATAAAATCCAACAAAGTACTGATTTCTGACTTTTCCCTTCTGACGTCCGTTTCCCGCGACTTCCACAACTTAAAAGGTAGTGTCTCCATACGAGGCTCATCATCGGGACTTACATGCAAAAATGCAGTGCCTACAGTCACCCCAACTTTGATGGGACTTGTGTAGTGTGTGACAATGACAATCCTATCAAAGTTATGCAATGTATTTTTACTTACCTGGCTCGCCAGCTGCCACCTGACTTGCCTGCTGCTTCGAACGGAGTTGATGATGCAGTGGGCCTCGACCCTGGGACGCATCCCAATACCGCTGACAATATGGGTCATGACCCTGAGACACATCCCAAAACTGGAACTGATGATGCAGAGAGCCATCGACCCTTGGATGCATCCCAATAACTGCAACCGACACGGGGGCCTCGACCCTGGGACGCATCCCAATACCGCTGACAATGTGGGTCACGACCCTAGGACGCATCCCAAAACTGGAACTGATGATGCAGGGAGCCATCTAACCTGGGACGCATCCCAATAACTACAACCGACAACGGGGGCCTCGACCTTGGGACACATCCCAATATCACTGAAAATATGGGTCACGACCCTGGGACACATCCCAAAACTGGAACTGATGATGCAGAGAGCCATCGACCTTGGGACGCATCCCAATAACTGCAACCGACAACGGGGGCCTCGACCCTGGGATGCATCCCAATACCTCTGACAATGTGGTCACGACACTGGGACGCATCCCAAAACTGGATCTGATGATGTGGACCTCGCCCCCGGGACTCATCCCCAAAACTGATACTGATGATGTGATGGTTCATTCCAACATACTGTACTGCCTCTCACGAGATAATCCTGATAGCTAAACATATTTTCGTCCTCAACGGATGCTTAATGTTGAAACCAGAGAACCTTCAAAATATTTAATACACCTAAATCCGATTGTCTGCATGAATGATCTGAACTAGACTCCTAGTGTGTGTGTGCCAAGGCTCCTTCGGAGCTTAATCTTTAAGTAAGCCAACTCGATGATTTTGTCTCGGAGAATTGGATCAGTGGGTCCAACCAACCTAGATGTCTTGGTCATACTCTGTGATTACTTCCTCGTACTCAACATGATATGGCTTTTTTCTTTTTTCTTTTGTCTATTTCTTTTCTTTCTTTTCATTTCGAACTTTCTTTTTCATTTACTTTTACTTTTTCTATTTTCTTTCTTTCAACACACCTACCCTTTAAGGTAGCATTTCTCCTCATGGTGGTCCTAATACTCACCCATGGGTAGCTTCACGCTTATCGGTTATAGGTGGTCTATTTTTTTTTCTTTTCAGAGACTTTTCTTTGTTTCCAACCATATCATATATCTTAGTATAAGTAAACCAGGATGGACATCGAGGCAAACAGTCATTTACTGATCCGCCATCTCTTCAACTAGTCATCTCGACGACCACTTAGGCTTCTACTGCTAAAATCTCGTAATCAAGTGCTCGTGAGTCTAGCCGAGATCAATCCAATCAGAATATCGGATGAGAGCACATCTTGCACTTATCATTTCTAAGGTTTCCCCTTACAGCAAACAATGTCATCACTGGACATATGCCTAACCATCAAAGACTTTTTTTTTTCTTTTTTCACTCACTCCATGGAATTCTTCCTTTCAATCCGCTGATAATATGGGCTTCGCCCCCTGTGATCCCTTCCCGAAACTCATACTGATATGGGCCTTAACCCTGGGATTCCTTTCTGAAACTAATACTGTGCTGTTACTGCTTCTGATTGGCTTGCCTTTGCCGTTTTCACTTTTTCTTCTTCGAAACTTGTGAATACAAAATAAAACAAACACAAAAAGAATGCAAAATATGTTACGTGTATGCATGCATGTATGAATGAGTTACCTATCCCGTTGGGTTAGGTCTTCCACCAATTCCCTTGGTGACTGCTCGGTCTTCTCTTCCTTAGGCAAAGTACTGCTTCAATCTATCCACATTGATCGGTTCGGTGAACTCGTTCCCTTCCAAATCTGACAGTCTCACTGCCCCATTTCCCATTACTTTTTGCACTATGTAGGGTCCTCCCCAGTTGGGTCTGAACTTTCCTCTTAGGTCTGTCATCGACAGCCTTGACTGCTTAAGTACCAAATCACTCATTCTGATCTTAGTAGGACACACTTTTTTGTTAAATGCTCGGGCTAGTCTCTTCTGATATATCTGCATGTGATGTAAAGACTTCATTCTCTTCTCATCGAGCAATGCCAACTGTTCAAATCTCTGCGAGGCCCATCCTTGTTCAGGTAACTCTGTTTCTGCTAATACCCTCATTGACTGTATCTCAACTTCCCTGGGTAGTACTGCTTCCTTTCCATAGACCAAAGAGTAAGGCGTGGCTCATGTTGCTGTGCTCACTGATGTTCTGTACCCCCACAGGGCGTACGGTAGTTTGTTAGCCCAATCTTTGCAGTTTTCTGTCATTTTGGCTAATATCTTCTTTACTGTCTTATTGGCTGCCTCGACTGCCCCATTTGCCTGCGGTCTGTAAGGTGACGACTTGTGATGTCCTATCCCATATCTCTGTAGCATTGCCTTCATTTCCCCTTGAAACTGAACTCCGTTATCTGTCACTATATGATGCGGCATCCCATATCGACATATGATGTTTCGAGCTATGAACTTCGCCATCTGCTTTGCTGTGACGTTACGAAATGACTCGACTTCCACCCATTTTGAGAAGTAGTCCACTGCCACCACTATGAAACGATGTCCATTCGATGCATTCGGCCGAATCTCTCCGATCATGTCAATTCCCCATGCTGAAAAAGGCCATGGCTCTAATAGCCCGTGTAACTCTGTGTGAGGCAGATGGTTCTTATTACCATGTGCTTTACAATCGTGACAATGTTTTACCAGCTTTGCACAGTCTGTATCCATGGTCAACCAATAGAAACCTTGTCTTACAATCTTGAGAGACAAATTCAACCCATTCATGTGCGGTCTACATACCCGGCATGTATTTCTTCCATTGCCTTATGAGCTTCTTATTTTCTTAAACACTTCAGCTGAATGGCATTTGTCTGCCTCTTGTATAGCTCTCCCTTCAAAATCACATACTGAGAAGCCAACTTCTGAATGGCTATTCTGTATTTTCTACTTGCTTCTTCCGGGAGTTCCCCCCCGTGATCTAAACATCGTTGAGTATCATAGTACCAGGCTTGAATGCTTTTTCCAAATATACTCATGTTGCAGGTTAAAAGGAAGAGGCTCAGGGAAGTAAGCGAAATGAACGTCTTTATTATCATTAAGAAAAGGTTCGAACAAGTAGACAAAATCAATGTCTTTATTAAAAATGCAAGATCAAATAAACTAGGAGGAATAGCTTCTTCATTTGCAGCATTGCCTTCTTCATCGGCCTATGGTTCTCCACTGCTGTCGTTCCCAATCCCCATGAAAGAAACTGGGTGGTTGAGAGTTTGGAGGACAAAGCTTTCGGGCAGGCCGAAGTTGATCATGTAGGTGGGTGGTGGAACGGAGTGGTAGTCTGGTAGAGGATTTCTGTGTGTATTGGGTTGTTCTTTTTCTGGGTCAGGTATTTTGTGGGAATCTATGAGGTCTTGGATTTCATGCCTGAGGCGGGTGCATTTATCGGTGTCATGGCAATGTTGCTGGTGGAAGTGACAATAAAGGTTCACATTGAGGTGTGACGGTGGTGGGTGTGGGAGTAGTTTAGCTTCTAAGGGTTTTATGAGTCATTGTCCCTTCAACTTCTCAAGCACCTTAGATAAATGCTTCCCCAGGTTAGAGAAATGCCGATTCCTGATGGCAACAACCTCGGCAGTAGTAGGCTTGGTCTCAGAATGCCCCCAAAAGTCCTTCTATTCTGGCCATAGAACTTTCTATTCTAAACTTCTTCCTCCTCAATATCCATAACAGTCTCCCCCAACTGTCGAAAATCAGCAATCATCGAAGTCATCCTCCTCAGCTTACCATAAATAGAGGGCTTGGTGCCCTTGATGATCATTTTGATATGGTCCTTCTTGGAAGGCCGAGTCTGCATCTTCAGAAGCTGGTTCCTCCAGCGATCTACATATTCTTTGAAACTTTCCTCCGGTTTCTGCTTGGTACTCTCAAAGTCACGAAGTGACAAGTCGATCTCCAAATCTGTGACATACTGTTTTAGAAAGGCGTCTGCTAATGCCCTCTAATCATCCTTGACCTTTCTCTCCAAGCAATGATACCACACTACGGGTGCCCCTTCAAGCGACATCTCGAACATCGTCTGAACCTGACGCTGCGACAGGCCCACTGAACTCATCACTAAAACATATTGTCGGAGATGGACCCTCGGATCCCCGTCCCCGTTGAATTTGGTTATGTCAGGCATATTGAACCGAGCCGGCAGCTGCTCCTCAAAAGTCATTGCCTCATAGTCCAAAAAATCCTCATGCTTACCCTTCAGCTTGCGGGGGACTGATTCAACCTGATCACGGAGTTTCTGTAATTCATCCTGAGACCCGATTATTCTTCCTGCCGCATATTCAGCCATGTCATCATCAAAAGCGGGGATGTCATTCCCCAACCTATTCGGAGGCTCCTCACGCCTCACATTCTCAGAGTTTCCCCCAGCACGAGGCACAACCATATTAGCCATAACAGTAGTCAAGGCTTGCAACTATTCAGTAACATTGGTGAGATTGGTCTCCAACTGATCCATACGGGATACCTCGTTCTCTGATTCGCTCATGTTTGCTATCGGCCTTTTGATGAGTCTTCCCTTTTTCCTAACCCAATGAGAATCTATGGTGTCTTTTAAAATTCTCAGTCAGCATGTATGCATGCAATGCATGGAATATATAAGTCGGCCTCTTGTCATTTTAAAGCTTTAATCACATTATTACAAGGTGCAAACGTGTCCAAGTTGAAAAGGCCCAACAAGTTTACACATTTGCGATAACATTGCTAAACAACTTCAAATGATAAGAGGCCCAAACACAGGATGGCCCATCGGCATTTTAGAAACTTTTAGCCCAATTTTCATAAGATACGAACTCATTCCAGTTTAAATGGCCCAACAAGTTCGCCTTTCTGACAAGAAGTCCAACTGAATCCAAATGATGATGGTCCCTAAACACAAGCACCAGGAAATAGTTTCTATTGGTCATACAACTATGGTCTACGTGTGGGTTTGTGGGAGTGTAGACAAAGGCTCTCATTGGCGAATGGTTGCCCACAACTAGGTCTCCCAACTCTAGGGTTCAAGCGACCAAGTGAGCGCACCTTTTTTATACCTTACGGTACGTGACAACGAGTTATGATACGTGACTGACTGTTAAATGGATTTCCTATTGAAGATTCCCCAGAGGGAGGGTGGAGCGAACTCTCTTAAATACCTAAGCCTCTTAGGCTCTTATCGCATTGGTGACAGGAATAAACAACAAGTCCTCCAAATTAGTCCATCACAGTAAGCTTCGAGTAAATGATTATTTAGGTGCCTTCACGCCTTTTCCTTATAGAAAGGTAGTGAATGAAAGAAGACACCAAACCATTACCAAACTCTAATAATGCCTTTGATTAAACCCTTCAACCCACGGTAGACACGGTTAACTAAAGCACAAATCACAATCATTACAAGATATTATTTCGGGGCCGATTCTCTATTCCCCAGTGGAGTCGCCAGACTGTAGGACATAGAAATCGGTGATGCTGTTCCGGGCTCGCGGCCTGGTTGGGAGTACGGAGTAGCCCACGGGGGAACTAAATCGGAGAACTAAAAATGGAGTCGCCACCCGGTGTGAACCGGAAAAATGGTTTGAGGTCTTCCCTTGCAATGGGTGAGTGCGGCCTTAAATCATTTTAACTTTGCCGTGAACAATAAAGGACCATAGGAAGAATTTGGTATTAGGTCTTTTGATTTTTGAAAATCATTTTACACTTTACATTACTCACTCTTTCTCTCTTCTCACAAATTGCGTGAAAGCTTCTCTCCCTCTCCAAGTTTTTCACTTTGCCGTGAACAACAAATGACCATAGGAAGAATTTTGTTGCAATTTTCTTCCTTAGCTAGCACTTAAAGAGTCTTCTAAAGCGATAGGGAAACTACTCCCATGAGTTTGGAATTCATTCACCAAAGCTTGGAGCTCAACATACAATAAAATGAGGAGTTTGGAGCACTACACAAAGGAGCAAATTTTTGAAATCCTACATCCTCATTGCCGATCAATGTGAGTACTTTTTCCGTAAACTTCGTTGATTATTCACACAAATTTTATGCTTAATTGATCCTAGGATTTTTTCTTAGAGAACCCAACATTGGTATCAGAGCCTATTTAAGTATGAAATGAACTTAGGGTTCTTAATCTTGAATTTGGGTATTTTTGATTTGAGCATGATTTGATCAAATTATTTGTTTGAGTATGCTTAGATAATGATAACTAAGAGTTATGCATGATCAATTTTATGAAAAATTAATTGGATTAATTTTCCTCAAATTTGAGGGTTGGCCGAATATATAACCCTTTGTAAATCATGGTAATTTTTGTTTTTTACACTATTGGATGTGTTTAAATACATGATATATATTGATTTGTGAATTAATTGGATTGAAATCAAAATTGGATATAAAAATCTCATATTGCCGTGACTATAATAGCATGTTAATGACTTGATTTTGTTTCAATAATGTTGGACATGTATTGAAAATAATAAAGCATGATTAATTATGTAAATTGGTATTTTGGAAATGTTAATTTAAATAATTAATTATGGCTATACACTTTAATTAATTAAATTGTGAAATTTGGAATATTAGAATTTAATTAATTTGGGCTTAATTTGGAATTGGGCTAAAATTATTATATTTGGCCTAATGGGCTTGGATGGGCAAAGTTGGTTTAAGACAATTGGATTGGATCCAAATTGGGCCTAAACCATTCCATTAAGTCCAAATATAAGAAATGAGCCTTTTAAAATTTAATTGGGCCTAATGGGCCAAAATTAATTTTATGACAAAGGGTGATTCCTTATTGAGCTTTGGTTGCCAAAGTCCATGCCTTAAGAAATTAATTGAAAGCCCATTGGACTTTAATTAATTGACATTGGATGTTAATTGGGCTTTGAGACCCATTAAGATTAGATTTAGAATATAAGTCGTAAAGGCACATTAAAAATGTAATTATTTAATTTGAAATTAAATAAAGAATTAGTACTGAATACAAAATAAATTGGATTTAAAATTGTAGTTCGATATAATTCAAGAATACGCTTTGGAGTACTTATTCTTAAACGAGTTGGATTCGCGCAAATCAAATTGTTGTTTGAACATTGAATGATCACTTTATTCAAAGATTAATTAATTGGATTAGATTTATTGAATAACATGCTTTGTGTGAATACATGGATGTATTGTATGAATAATGTATATCAGATGGATATTAGATGGGTGAGGGAAATTTTGGAAATTGTTGTAATAAATTTAGAATTTATTAAATTGGACCTGCGTGTCCAGCCTTTATCTCTCGACTCTTTGTAATTCCCTTCTCACCAATTCCCCTCAATGAAAATGAGGTTTCTTTAGAAGTATTATGTAATTGGGTAGAAGTTAGAATAGTGCTAGCCGGGGAGAGGAAATGGAGTGATTTGTTCTAGGAATAATTTGTGAGATATCCATCCGCATATCATTATTAATTTATTTATCGCGCCTTATTATGATTTTAGAATGCATGCTTAAGGGTGTATGATGAGACCTAATCAAAGATAATAAATTGGTTGCCAATTTACGTGAAAAAACCTCAACAAATATTAAACGATTTCCTTCCATTGAGTGATTCCCTCTCAAGATCCAAGATTGGCATTGGTTTGTTGGCCAAAGTCAAGACCTTTGTCCATCGCGGATGTGTTTGAATCATGAAGGCTTTGTTCCATATCGTACGCCTTGGGCAAGTTGTGATTTGTTTGCCAAAGTCAAGGTCACTTCTTGTTCATCGGCCTTGATTATGAAGCTTTTCCACCGTCAATGGGTCACGCTTAACTAGAATCATTAATCTTGTTGAGCCAAAGCCAAAGCTTAGTTGATTTAGAGGAAAAAGTTAGGCAATATATTGGATATATTGGCATATATTGGATATATGTTTCGGACTTGGAGGTGCACCTACCGGATCTAGGAATTGGATGAGATCCAATTGATTTTAGAGATCTACCTAGTTAAATATCATACAGCTTGTTGGACAAAGTCAAGGTTGTGTGTTATTTAACGGGATCCTAGCCCACTAGGAAACTAGGTTTCCCGAGTACTCCACAGAGGGTTAGAGGCTCGCCGGAAAATAGTGGGAGGCAAGTATTAAATTTGCAATTTCGTTTAGCTACTTGCCAATACGCGCTCATTTCATTTTTTCATCATTAAAAATTCATATATATTAGTTGGACAAATATTCAATTGTTGTTTTAATTAAACAGTTGGACTATATTCAAACTACTTCATTTATAGTTGATTATATAATTGGATTATAATAATCAAATATATTTGAATTTAACCAATCAAATAGTAGTTGATTATATAGTTAGATTATAGTAATCATTATATTCGATTGTACCCGAAATCGTTGATTGGATAGTTGGACTATTGGAATCAAGATAACTGAAAGATTAGCGTTTAAAATATAATCCTGGGTGAAAATGTCTTTAAGCGGCTTTAATTTTTAGATTGGGAATAGAACCTCAAGATAGTCCTGGGAACTAAGAAGTTATTCTATTTGATAGAGTGACATCATGGGCCTGAGCCCGGAGTTGAGCAAATAGTAGAGCATGAGATTTGGAAGACTCATGGTGATGATAACTTAAGTGCTCAATCCTTTATGCTTCATGCAATGACTCCTTAATTATTTCGTCAGAACTAAGGATTAGATCCTTATAGTATGATATTGAAATTAAAGGATCTTCATAGATCTATTCTTAGATCTTAAAAGTACTAATTGCAAAAGAAAACTCTTGGAGAGTTAATGGCTATGCTCAAGAAGCACAGCCAGAGCTTACAAAAGGGCAAGAAGCGCAAGGCGAATCTTACTTCGACATCCCAGAAGGCCAAGGCTTGGCCGAAGGCTTCTAGGGGTGTGAAGAAAATGGGCAAAGGCAAAATCGTCACAATCTTCTGGGAAGACAAAAAGACTTATCCCAAGATTTCTGCCTAAATTGTGGCAAACGGAGTCACTGAAGCGTGACTACCATATGGACAAAGGCAGACATGAAAGAAATGAAGACGGGCAAGGCTCCGACTTCAGGTATGTTTGTCGTAAACATATCCACTGCTAGTTTTAAAAATTGGATTTTGATACTGAATGTGGTACATACATATTACTGATGTGCGGGATCTGGTGATTAGCAGGATACTGACTTCAGTTGAGATCAACCTATGAGTTCGAAACGGGACGAGAGTCGCTGTTTTGGCTGTGGGAACCTAGGTTTTGGAACTGCCCTTTGGGCATGTACTTAAATTAGGTGACTGTTATAATGTACATAGTTTTACTAGAAACATTATCTCTATATCAAATATAACCCGTTGCGGGTATACCTTTATATTTTAGAACACTAAGTGTTTTATTTATAAAGATTATATTGAGATAAGCACATTAGATGTGAATACCAATATTTATATTTAGAATATAAATTAATCTCATACATATAACATGACAAACAAATAGCTCAACTGAATTAATCAGATGAGACTTATTTGTGGCATTGATGTCTGAGACACATTAACAAGACTCGTATATCCACACTTTCAAAGAGTGGGTACTAGGAAAGATTTGATTCTAATTCAAATAATGTCTATGAATCTAGTTTATTAGGAAATTGCCTAAAACACATTTTACTTGGTAAAAGTGCAAGTGCCACCGATCTGTTAGCCCTTGTTCAAAGTGACGTAAGTGGGCCCATGTCTAGCTAGGCTAGAGAAGGATATGAATACTTCGTAACCTTTACAGATGTGGCATCGCGTTACGGTTATGTGTATCATATGAAACATAAGTCAGAAACTTTTGAGTAATTCAAATAGTTTCGACACGAAGTATAAAAACAGACCGGCAAGAGTATTAAAACATCATGATTGGACCGTGATGGAAATACTTAAGTAATAAGTTTCTCTACTATTTGAAAGAGTATAGTATTCTTTCAATGTGGACTCCTCCTGGAACACTTCAATTTGATGGTGTGTCCGAACAGAGAAATCGGACATTGTTAGACATAGTAAGGTTAATGATGAGTCGCTCTGAGCTACCAATTTCCTTCTAAGGATACACATTAAACAGTGCAATACTTATTTTGAATAAGGTTCTATGAAAATCTGTTAGACAGACTTCATATTAGATATGAACATGAAAGAAACCGAGTTTCTCATTCCTGAAGATTTGGGAATGCTGGGCATACATTTGGATGGTACCAAACTAGAACCCAAATCAGATAAGTGCCTATTTGTAATTGGTTATCCTAAGGAAACTAAAGTATAGTACTAATACAACTCACATGAGATCAATTCAATTGTTGCTCTCCATGCGGTTTTCCTAAGAGGAATTCCCATATGTAGTGGTAAGTGGGAGGAAAGTAAAACTCGATGAAAATTGGATTAATACTGTTTCTGGCAGTGACTCCTTTACGGAACACAAACAGTTCATCAAGGATGAAACTGTACCATAATCTTCGAATACACAATAACCGCGTAAGTCGGAGAGAGTCAGAAAACAACCTAGGAGGTATGGGTTTCTGATATCACCTAATGTAGATGTCAATCTTATTGAGGAAGAAGAACCAGCTATATATGAGGAAGTGATACAAGGTATCGACTCATTTTATGGCAAAGTGCCAAGAAGTCCGAAATGGATTCCATGTATACCAAACCAGAAGGCATTCTGCCTATTGGTACTAAAATGAGTCTTCAAGGAAGACATACATGGATGGCAACATAAAAATGTACACAGCTAGGCTTGTACAGAAAGGGTATCGTCAACGAAATAGTATCGACTACGATGAAATTTTTTCACCTGTTGCCATGATTAAATCCATTTGGATAATGCTTGCAAATGCTGCATGTTTCATTTATGAAATATGGTAGCTGGTCGTCAAAACTGCTTTCCTTAACAGAAACCTTTTGGAGGATGTTTTATACAACAACCTGACGGTTTTATCGTGCCAAAACATGCAAACAAGGTTTGCAAGTTAAATCGATCCATTTATGGATTAAAGCAAGCATTGAATTCTTGGAACCATCGTTTTGATGTAATCATAATGGTATATGATTTAATTCAAAACGAAGATGATTCTTGTGTATATATGAATGTTAGTGGGAGCACACTGACAATGACTGTCCTAAATAATGATGACATATAATTTCTTGGAAATGACATTCCCATAATACAATCGGTGAAAGCTTGGATTTCATGAAAATTCTCCGTCGACAAATTGGGAGAAACAACCTTTATTCTAGGAATAAGGATCTACTGTGATAGATCTAAAAGTTGTTGGCACTCTCTGAGAACTCGTACATTGAATTAAATGTACGCGACCTGGTGTAATAGGAAGTTCTCATTCTCCATAGCTTAGGAAGTCCATATGATTAGTACCAGAGCATATGGAGTCACAATCAGGCCAATCCATGTGATGGTCAGTGGATCAATGTTAATAACATCCTTAAGTATCTTAGACGAACTAAGGATGCTTTCTTAAGCTATGGAGAATGAGAACTTGAAGTGACTGGGTTCACCGTTGCAAGTTTCCAAACCGAAAAAATGACTGTAAGTCGCAATAAGGGTACTATTTAGTTGAATAACAGAACAGTGAGCTGGAAATCTTCCAAGCAAGATACTGTTGTTGAATAAACAACAAAAGCAGAACATTGCTGCAGCTGAGGCAGCAAAAGAAGCATTTTTTTATCTATATAATCCTAATTGGATTAGGTGTAGTTCTGTTAGCAGCTGAGCTAGGCCACAACACAGGCTAAAGAATTAGCGGTCTCATCAATGATCCAAGTATATACTTTGACTATTTCATCTGATTCATCGGATCATACATCATGGTGATGTGATGATCGAATAAATCGCATCAGATGATAACCTTGCATATCCGCTGACGAAAGCTGTTTCTCAGCAGAAGTTTGAGCGACCCGTACATAGTTTAGGTGTAAGACACTTGAGTGATTGGCTATAGGTCAAGTGGGAGATTGTTAGACAATTATGACCCATAACATCACTATTTGTACAGAACATGGTGTTGTTGTACAAATAAACTATGTGACAAAGGAAATTGCTCTTTTATCACTTGTAATTGGATTACCAAGATATATAAATGATAAAAGTCCATATGATTAGTACCAGATTAATAAGATATGAGACAGTATTAATCCACGTTGTTGGATAATATGACCCATTGCGTCACTATTTGTACAGATCACGGTGTTGTTGTACAAATTAACTATGTGACAAGGAAATTGCACTCTCTTAATTTGTGATTAGATCACCATATATGTATAAATGAAGAGAGGTCCATATGATTAGTTCCTGGATTGAGATGATATGAGACAGTATCAGTCCACGAAGGATTAATCATTAAATATCCCTAGCCGGAGTATTATCGAGACAGGACATCGATAATGCGGAATAGGCTAGTATTGCACTTGTGTGCGTTGTGAGGGCACAACGGCATAGTTCTCATATATTTAAGTATTGGATACTTATGCAAGTGCGATAGGAGGTTGTGTTTCACCGATGGTACGGGAAACAGCTTCGCTCTGGATAGACCCCTCGGAATCCCATTGGTATTATGACTATGTGTCTATGGGAGGCCGAAATCAAGGTAGGTGTGTATAGTCTTAACCTGAGACTTGCATCGCTAATACTTGCGATAATCGGTAGACTTTGGTCTTGGTGGTTACAGGGCTTTAACCGGTTCTGCGTACACCGCTTCTGGGTTTATCAGAGAGTCGTTAGTGTATTGGGTGTGATGTCGAGACGGAAGTATCACTTCAGTTATAGTGGAGATGATGTCACGTAGGATACGGTATTAGTGCTCTTAAGTGCTGGCCGGACATCGAGATATTATGAACAAGGTCATGTATATCCGATTATAGAGACTAGTTACCAGACATCCGACATGTGCTTCGGACGGGGCAGACACTTATCCAGCCCCAGCCCTAGCACGTGACTATCCGATACTGGGCGATATACACAATACTACGGTATACTACGCTTGATACAGATCTCTTATATTCCTGTAAGAATATTTCTGGAGAATTGGGTAGGCATGGCGCTTTGCTAGAAGCCAACCTGTCTTGTAAATCGTATAAACGTAGTACGGGGTACTTACGTGTTCGGATACTCCGACGACCGTATTTACTGCCAACATATCCGGAGTGTTAGACATTATGTTCCATAGCGTCACTGTTTGTAAATGATATTGTATTATTGTACAAAATAACTATGTGATAATGAAATTGCCTTTTTCCGTTTTGTAATATTATTTACTTTGATATATAATGGCGAAAGTCCATATGATTAATACCGGATTGAGATGATATGAGACAGTATCAATCCATAAAGGTTTAATCATAAAATATCCTTAGTCGGAGTATTATCGAGATCGGACATCGATAATGCGGAATAGACTAGTATTGCGCTTGTGCATGTTGTGAGGGCACAACGGCATAGTTCTCATATATTTAAGTATTGGATACTTATGCAAGTGCGATAGGAGGTTGTGTTTTACCGATGGTACGGAAAACAGGCTTCGCTCTGGATAGACCCCGCGGAATCCCATTGGTAGTATGTCTGCGTGTCTATGGGAGGCCGCATCAGGGTAGGTGTATATGGTCTAACCTGAGACTTACATTGCTAGTACTTGCGACAATCGGTAAACTTTGGTTTTGGTGGTTGGGGACCTTAACCGGTTCTGTGTACACCTCTTCTGGGTTTATCGAGAATCGTAGTGTACTGGATGTGATGTCGAGATGGAAGTATCACTTCAGACATATGGAGGTGATGATCACGCAGGACACAGAACTAGTACTCTATAAAAGGTTGCAACCGTCGGGACAATATGACCAGGTCAGGATTGTCCGATTTAAAGAGACTAGTTGCTTGATGTCCGATATATGTTTCGTACGGGGCAGACACATTTCCAGCCCCAGGGCTAACATGTGATCGTCCGATACTGGATCGATGTACGCAATACTACGGTATACTACGCTTGATATAGATCTTATATTCCTATAAGAATATTTCTGGAGAATTGGGTAGGCATGGCGCTTTGCTAGAAGCCAACCTTGTCTTGTGAATAGGTAAAAACGTAGTACGAGAGGTACGTACGTGTTCGGATTATCGACGACCGTATTTACTGCCAACATATCCGGAGATCTCTTGGGTCGCTTCCCGAAGATTCACCAATGACGTATGATTCAAACTCGATTAATCTTGGATTAATTACGGAGAGACTTTATCTTGGATAAAGTACTATACATAGAGAGAGAACGATTAATTTGGAATTAATCGTAAAATTATTATATTCGATATAATAATCGAAATTCGATTTCGACGCGAAATTAAAATTAGATTTTAATTCGGGCAAACGAGTTAATTTAGAATTAATTCGTTAGCGACGTAAATAATAATTTCGCTAGGCGCAATTATTTATTTAAATTCGATTTAATTAACGTCGCGACGTAAGTTCGGTATTTCGGAAATATCGAACCCGAACGCGTGAGTGCACGTGGGCCCACTTTCATTTGGAAACGTGTGGGGCCACATGACACATGTCATATTATGCATTATTTAACTCTAATGCATTGCATGGAGATAGTGTACAATGCACTCAATGGTTTTGCATGGAAATTGAGTGTTTGACACTCTAAGCCATTGCATGATTTGTGTCATAAGTTTATTATTAATTTAATAAATATTATGGCATAAATATAAATTGATTTTTTGTAACAAAAATTATTCAACTCTCCTCTCTCTCACATTGCCGAAACTACATGCAGTTTTGGGCTCTCCATTTCTTCAATTTTTGTGGCAAGATTTGAAGAAGTTGTGCATTCAAAATCACAACAAAGGCTAGCACCTTCAAGGGATCATACATAGGTGATATGGGAAACTAATCCTTGAGCTTGGAAGGATCAAACTCGACTTGGAGTCCCTCTTTTCTTCTTGGCCGAGAGCTTCACTGCACAAGGGAGGAATTTTCGCATCATCTTAGCATCCATTTTCAAGTATTGTGAGTATGATTCCGCCATACTTCAATTAATTCATTCATGTATTTATATATTTTGCTTGTTCTTGTTGATCTTGGGGCTTGGTAATAATAGAAACTAACAATGGTATCATTGAGCTTAAAGAGCATGCAAATATATTAGGATGTTATTTGGGGAAAATTGTATGAAGCATGATTTGATGAGTTTGCTTGATTAAATATGCTTAGATGTATGTTATTTAGATTATACATCATCAATTTCATGGAAAATAATTTGGATTAATTTTTCCAACCCAAATGAGGCTTGGCCGAATACATGCAAGCATATGGACTAGATGATTTTTTAATTTTAAGACATTAGATGACTTGAAACAATATGGAATGATGATTTGTAACTCGATTGGATTGAAAACGAAATCGGAACCATTTTAATCACCTTGGCCGAATGCTTGATGAAGGATTAGGGACTTGATTTTTTGATTAAATAATATTGGACATAT
This sequence comes from Zanthoxylum bungeanum, assembly GCA_019454045.1. Lineage (NCBI taxonomy): Eukaryota > Viridiplantae > Streptophyta > Magnoliopsida > Sapindales > Rutaceae > Zanthoxylum > Zanthoxylum bungeanum. The sequence continues at coordinate 34,582 of SKCR01034849.1, forward strand.
ATTTAAGATAAAAATATGATTAATGGATTAATTTGATATTTTGGGAATATTGATTTAAAGGATTAATCATGATAATACACTTTAATTAATTAAGTTATAAAATTTGGAATTTTAAAATTTGGTTAGTTGGGCTTAATTTTGAATTGGGCCTAAAACTATTATATTTGGACATAATGGGCTTGGTTGGGCCAAGTAGATTTGGACCATTTGGATTGGATCCAAAATGGGCTTGATATTGATTTTATGGCATATGAGGGTGATTCCTTATTGGGCTTGGTAATTGGGTTTGACCCATACATTGACCAAAACCCAAGCCTAAAGAAATCAATTGAAAGCCCATCGGACTTTAATTAAACGGACATTAGATGTTAGTTGGCTTTGAGACCCGATTGTATTAGATTTGGAATCTAAGTTATAAAAGCACAATAAAAGTGTAAATATTTAATTTAGAATTAAATAATAGGATTAGTATTGAATACGACTTAAATTGGATTTAACGAGTAGTTCGATATAATTCGTGAATTCATACTATAAGTATTTATTCTCAAATTGAGTTGGACTCGCGCAAATGCAAACAATTGTTTGAACATTGTATTGTCACCTAATTAAAGACTAATTAATTGGATTTGATTGGTTGTATAACATGCCTTGAATGAATGAATGTGGATGTGATGTATGAATAGTGTATATCGGATGGATATTAGAAGGGAAGGGTAATTTAGAAATTATTGTAAATTTAGAATTTATAAATTGGACCTGCGTGTCCAGCCTTTCTCTTATTGTCTCTTTGTATTCTCTTCTCACCTAATTCCCCTCAATGTAAATGAGGTTTCTCTTATTGTATTATGTAATTGGGTAAGAGTAGAATAGTGCTAGCGGGGAGAGGAAAGGGAGTGATTTGTTCTAGGAACAAGTTGTTGTTCATATCCATCCGTATATCGCTATTACTTTACTTTACGCGCTTTATGATGTTTTAGAAGCATGCTTAAGGGTGTATGATGATGAGACCTAACAAAGATAAATTAATTGGTTGCCAATTACGCGAAAAATCCCTCAAACAATATTAAGCGATTTTCCTTCCATTGAATGATTCTTGTTCAAGATCCGAAGTTGGCATTGGTTTGTTTGGCCAAAGTCAAGACCTTTGTCAATCAAGGATGTACTTGAATCATGAGAGTTTTGTTGCATATCGGTGTCTTGTCCAAATCGTAATTTTATTGGCCAAAGTCAAGATCACTTTTTGTCCAATGACATTGATTACGAAACTTTCCTCGTCAATGGGTCCCGCTTAACTGGAATCATTAGGTTTGTTTTTGGCCAAAGCTAAGGCCTAGATGATTCGGAGGATAGGTTAGGAAAATGTAATGGATACATTGACATTATACATATGTTTCGGACTTGGATGTCCACCTAACCGGATCTAGGAATTGGATGAGATCCAATTGATCATAGAGATCTACCTAAGTTAAATAGCATACAGCTTTTATTGGCCAAAGTCAAGGTTGTGTGTTATTTAACGGGATCCTAGCCCACTAGGAAATGCGATTTCCTGAGTTCTCCACAAGAGGGTTAGAGACTTGAAGAAAATAGTGGGAGGCTATTATTGAATTTGCAATTTCGTTCAGATACTTAGCCTTACGCGTCTTTCAAAATTATTTCGTCAATATTTTAATAATTAGTTGGACTAATATATTGTTATTTTGCTTGTAACAGTTTGACTGTACCCATAACATCGTTGACTTTATAGTTGGACTATAGTTGTCAAGATGACTGGCAAGGGTAATGTCCGCGACATAATCATGGGCGATAATGTCTTCAAAGGGACAAACTTTGCCGACTGGGAAATGAACCTCAAGATAGTGCTTGGGGCTGAGAGGGTGCTGTATACTATTCAGAGACCTCTCCGCCTAAACCCACTGAGCCACTGGAGCTAGAGTTATGGAAGACTCATAGTGACGATTGTGACCAAGCTCAGTCAGTTATGCTAGCTGCAATGACCCAGCATTTCAGACGCCAGAACAGGGACTTGGATCCCTATAACATGATGGCAAGATTGCGTGATCTCCACCGCACCAACAAGCGGATGGAGAGGTACGAGCTAGTAAGGAAACTCTTCCGCTCCCGGATGACAGACGGCGCATCAGTTGAGGCCCACGGGACTCAAATGATCGCTGACATAGGTGAGTAGCCAAGATGGGCATTGTCTTGGAGGCAGAGTTGACGATTGATATGCTATTACAATCGCTACCCGATACTTGGAAACAAATCATCATCAACTATAAGTTGATGGACACTGACGACACTCTTGGAGAGTTGTTGTTCGTGCTGAAGGAGTCCGAAAAGGAACTCCTAAAGGGGAGCAAGCGCGAGGCGCATTATGCATCGACCTCTCATGCGCCAAGGGCTGGGCCCAAGGCAATTGGAGGTGCGAGGAAGAAGAAGTTCAAGAACAAGGGCAAGGGCAAGTTGACAGTGGCTTCTAGGAAGCCAAAGGACAAATATCGCGACATCTGCCTCAACTGCGGCAAGAGGGGTCACTGGAAACGTGACTGCCGAATGGGCAAAGGGCAGAGGGAGGATATCAAGGCTGGCAAGGCTATCGCCTCTGGTATGTTTGTTATTGAGATAAATATGAATACTTCTAGTTTTAAAAATTGGATTTTTGATTCTGGTTGTGGTGCTCATATTTGTACTGATGTGCAGGATTGCAGGATAGCAGGGTGCTGGCATCGGGGGAGATGGATCTACGGGTCGGAAACGGAACACCAGTTGCTGTTTTGCCGTAGGGACTTTTGTTTTAGAACTGCCCTCAGGGCATGTACTTAAACTTTTGAACTGTTATTTTGTACCTAGTTTAACTAGGAATATTATATCTGTATCCTTGTTAACCAGCAGGGTTACACTTTTGTATTTAGAAACACTGGGTGTTATTTATATAAAAATGATGCAGAAATTTGCACAGCTGTTGCAAAATAACGGTCTTTATATTTTGAATATAAATGAATCTCCTAAAATGACAAACAAAAGGCTCAAAAGGAGTAATCTAAAAGATGAAGCTTATATGTGGCATTGTCGTCTAGGACATATCAACAAGACTCGCATATCCATACTTTCGAAGAGTGGGTACTTGGACGAATTTGATCCCAATTCATATGACGTCTGCGAATCTTGTCTTTTAGGCAAAATGCCTAAATCACTTTTAGCGGTAAAGGTGAACGTGCCACAGAACTGTTGGCTCTCGTTCATACTGACGTATGCGGGCCCATGTCTAGCCAGGCTAGAGGTGGATTTCACTACTTCGTAACCTTCACAGATGATGCATCTCGTTACGGTTATGTGTATCTTATGAGACACAAGTCGGAAACTTTTGAGAAATTCAAAGAGTTTCGACACGAAGTGGAGAAACAAACAGGGAAGAGTATTAAGACATTACGGTCAGACCGTGGTGGCGAATACTTAAGTTATGAGTTTCAAGATTACTTGAAAGAATATGGTATTCTTTCACAGTGGACTCCTCCTGGAACACCGCAATTAAACGGTGTGTCCGAACGGAGAAACCGCACCTTGTTGGACATGGTAAGGTCAATGATGAGTCGCACTGAGCTACCAATATCCTTCTGGGGATACGCATTAAACAGTGCTATATTATTTTGAATAAGGTACCGTCGAAGTCTGTTGAACAGACTCCATATGAGATATGGACAGGAAGGAAACGGGTTTTTCTTTCCTGAAGATTTGGGGATGCTGGGCATATGTTAAACGTTTGGAAGGTACCAAACTTGAACCCAAATCTGATAAATGCCTTTTGTAGGATATCCTAGGGAAACCAAAGGATATTACTTCTATCACCCACAAGAGAACAAAGTATTGTTGTTCTACAAGCATTTTTCCTTGAGAAGGATTTTATAAATGCAGTGGTAAGTGGGAGGAAAGTAGAACTCGATGAAGATCGTAGTGATACTGTTCCTGGCAATGAATCAATGACGGAACAAGAACAGACCGTCCGGGATGAGTCTGTACCACAAACTTCACATACACAAGGACCGCGTAGGTCGGAGAGAGTCAGAACAGTACCTGAGTGGTATGGGTTCCTGATCTCACCTCATGTAGATATTAATCTTATTGAGGATAATGAGCCGGCTACGTATGAGGAAGCGATACAAAATATCGATTCCGCTTTATGGCAAGAAGCCATGAAGTCCGAGATGGATTCCATGTACGCCAACCAAGTTTGGACACTGGTTGATGCACCAGAAGGCGTAAAGCCTATTGGATGTAGATGGATCTTCTAGAAGAAGACCGACATGGATGGCAACGTACAAACGTACAAAGCTAGGCTTGTAGCGAAGGGGTATCGTCAACAATATGGTATTGATTATGACGAAACCTTCTCACCCGTTGCCATGATTAAATCCATTCGGATAATGCTTGCAATAGCTGCATATTTCGATTACGAGATATGGCAGATGGACGTTAAAACCGCTTTCCTTAATGGAAACCTGACGGTTTTATCGTACCTAGACTTGCAAACAAGGTTTGTAAGTTAAATCGATCCATTTATGGATTGAAGCAAGCATCACGGTCATGGAATCAGCGTTTTGATGAGATCATAAAAGAATATGATTTCGTGCAAAACGCAGATGACCCTTGTGTATACAAGAAGGTTAGTGGGAGAGCACTTACTATTATTGTCCTTTATGTCGACGACGTATTGCTTATAGGCAAGGACATTCCCATGCTAATGTCGGTGAAAGCTTGGCTTTCATTAAAATTCTCCATGAAAGATCTGGGAGAAGCAGCCTTATTCTTGGAATAAAGATCTACCGGGATAGATCTAGAAAGCTGCTTGGACTCTCCCAGAGTACATACATTGATAAAGTGTTGAAGCGATTCAACATGGAACAATCCAAGAGGGGATTGGTTCCAATGGTACGTGGTACCTCTCTGTCTAAGGACATGTGTCCTAAGACTCAGGAGAGAGAGAGACAACATGAGTCGAATACCGTTCGCCTCGGCAGTCGGATCGATCATGTATGCCATGATATGTACACGACCTGATGTCTCATATGCTTTGAGCATGTGCAGTCGCTATCAGGCCGATCCAGGTGAAGGTCACTGGATAGCAGTTAAGAATATCCTTAAGTATCTTAAACGAACTAAGGATGCTTTCTTAATTTATGGAGGTGGAGAACTTGCAGTATCTGGGTATACCGATGCAAGTTTCCAAACCGACAAGGATGACTACAAGTCGCAATTCGGGTACATTTTTTGTTTGAATAACGGAGCAGTGAGCTGGAAATCTTCCAAGCAAGATACTGTTGCCGATTCAACAACAGAAGCGAAGTACATCGCTGCATCTGAAGCAGCAAAGGAGGCAGTTTGGATCCGAAAGTTCCTAATCGGATTAGGAGTAGTTCCGTTAGCAGCTGAGCCCGTTCCATTGTATTGTGACAATAACGAGGCTATAGCACAGGCTAAGGAACCAAGGTCTCATCAACGGTCCAAGCATGTTCTTCGATGTTACCATCTGATTCGGGAGATTATACATCGTGGCGATGTAAAGGTCGAGAAGGTCACATCAGATGACAACATTGCAGATCCGCTGACGAAGGCTGTTCTTCAGCAAGTTTTTAAACGACACATACATAGTTCGGGTATTAGATGCTTGAGTGACTGGCTATAGGCCAAGTGGGAGATTGTTAGACATTATGTCCCATAGCGTCACTGTTTGTAAATGATATTGTATTATTGTACAAAATTAACTATGTGATAATGAAATTGCCTTTTTCCGTTTTGTAATATTATTTACTTTGATATATAAATGGCGAAAGTCCATATGATTAATACCGGATTGAGATGATATGAGACAGTATCAATCCATAAAGGTTTAATCATTAAATATCCCTAGTCGGAGTATTATCGAGATCGGACATCGATAATGCGGAATAGACTAGTATTGCGCTTGTGCACGTTGTGAGGACACAACGGCATAGTTTCATATATTTAAGTATTGGATACTTATGCAAGTGCGATAGGAGGTTGTGTTTTACCGATGGTACGGAAAACAGCTTCGCTCTGGATAGACCCCGCGGAATCCCATTGGTAGTATGTCTGCGTGTCTATGGGAGGCCGCATCAGGGTAGGTGTATATGGTCTTAACCTGAGACTTACATCGCTAGTACTTGCGGAACAATCGGTAAACTTTGGTTTTGGTGGTTGGGGACCTTAACCGGTTCTGTGTACACCTCTTCTGGGTTTATCGAGAATCGTAGTGTACTGGATGTGATGTCGAGATGGAAGTATCACTTCAGACATATGGAGGTGATGATCACGCAGGACACAGAACTAGTACTCTATAAAAGGTTGCCACCGTCGGGATAATATGACCAGGTCAGGATTGTCCGATTTAAAGAGACTAGTTGCTTAATGTCCGATATATGTTTCGTACGGGGCAGACACATTTCCAGCCCCAGGCCTAACATGTGATCGTCCGATACTCGATCGATGTACGCAATACTACGGTATACTACGCTTGATATAGATCTTATATTCCTATAAGAATATTTCTGGAGAATTGGGTAGGCATGGCGCTTTGCTAGAAGCCAACCTTGTCTTATGAATCGGTAAAAACGTAGTATGAGGTACGTACGTGTTCGGATTATCCGACGACCGTATTTACTGCCAACATATCCGGAGATCTCTTGGGTCGCTTCCCGAAGATTCACCAATGACGTATGATTCAAACTCGATTAATCTTGGATTAATTACGGAGTGACTTTATCTTGGATAAAGTACTATACATAGAGAGAGAACGATTAATTTGGAATTAATCGTAAAATTATTATATTCGATATAATAATCGAAATTCGATTTCGACGCGAAATTAAAATTAGGTTTTAATTCCGGCAAACGAGTTAATTTAGAATTAATTCGTTAGCGACGTAAATAATAATTTCGCTAGGCGCAATTATTTATTTAAATTCGATTTAATTAACGTCGCGACGTAAGTTCGGTATTTCAGAAATATCGAACCCGAACGCGTGAGTGCACGTGGGCCCACTTTCATTTGGAAACGTGTGGGGCCCACATGACACATGTCATTTTATGCATTATTTAACTCTAATGCATTGCATGGAGATAGTGTACAATGCACTCAATGGTTTTGCATGGAAATTGAGTGTTTGACACTCTAAGCCATTGCATGATTTGTGTCATAAGTTTATTATTAATTTAATAAATATTATGGCATAAATATAAATTGATTTTTTGTAACAAAAAATCATTCAACTCTCCTCTCTCTCACATTGCCGAAACTACATGCAGTTTTGGGCTCTCCATTTCTTCAATTTTTGTGGCAAGATTTGAAGAAGTTGTGCATTCAAAATCACAACAAAGGCTAGCACCTTCAAGGGATCATACATAGGTGATATGGGAAACTAATCCTTGAGCTTGGAAGGATCAAACTCGACTTGGAGTCCCTCTTTTCTTCTTGGCCGAGAGCTTCACTGCACAAGGGAGGAATTTCGCATCATCTTAGCATCCATTTTCAAGTATTGTGAGTATGATTCCGCCATACTTCAATTAATTAATTCATGTATTTATATATTTTGCTTGTTCTTGTTGATCTTGGGGCTTGGTAATAGAAACTAACACGGAGATCGCATGGGTTGCTTCCTGAAGATTCACCGATGATGTATAACTCGCACTTTGATTAATCTGGGATTAATTAGTAAAGAGAGAAGATTAATTTCTAGAGAGAGAAAATTAATCTGGGATTAATTGCGGAGATATTTTATCTGGGATAAAATATTAGTTAAAGAGAGAGAGAACGATTAATTTGGAATTAATCGATAAATTAATATATTTGATATATTATTAGAAATTGGATTTCGACGCGGAATTAAAATTAGATTTTAATTCGGGCGAACGAATTAATTTAGAATTAATTCGTTAGCGACGTGAATAGTGATTTCGCTAGGCGTAATCATTTAATTACGACGCGACGGAAAATTCGTTAATTTGGAATTAGCGAACCCGAGCCCGAGAGTGATTGCGAGCGCATTCGCATTTCGAATTCCAGCGCGGCACGCAAGTCACATCAAGCGTCAAATCGTTAGTCACATCATGCGTCAAATCAATTGTCACTTTGAGTGATGTGACTTGACAACATGTCACTTTATTAAAGTGATGTGATGTGACTTAAAGTAAAAAGTAGAAGTGATATGGTTGTTGGAAAAAACATTAATAGACTTTTGCTTTTTGACTTTTGATATATATATGAAAATGATTTATATATTTGTTTTTTGTTTTTGGAAAATAAAATAAGTATATAAACTAAAATCATTTTCTCTCTCTCTCTCACCACACTTACGCATCTCTTCCTCTCCCTCTCTTTTCTCTTCTTTCTTCACGGCTTCAAGCCGATTTCTTCTTGTTTTTGTTCTGTTTGACCGAGCAAAGGAGAAGCAAGGAAGATGAACAAGTGCTAGCACACCTTGGGTTATACATAGGTGATAGGGAAACGAATTTGTTAGCATGGAAAAGCTTGAAGCTTGGAGCTTCAATGGTGGTTCATCAATGGCCGAATGAACAAGGAGGAAGAAGGCTCAAAATCGTGCAGTCCACTGTCAAGGAGAGCTACTGCCGAACTCAATGGAGGACGAAAATGGCTTGTGTTCTTCTTCGCATCAAAACCGACCATTGTGAGTATATTCCGCACCTCCTATGTTGTGTATTCATGCGTTTTCTTGCTTGATTTTTTGATCTTGGGACATATATTAGAACTCAACAATGGTATCAGAGCTATTATCAAGCATAAAAAAAGTTAGGGTTTATTTTGGGCAAAATCGATTTTGACTTGTTTTGGTTAAATTGATTATTTAAGCATGCTTGGATGATGTTTAATTGAGATTGTGCATGATCAATTTCATGAAATCGGATTGGATTCAATTTTCCATAAATTTTGGGCATGACAAATTGGGTAAAATCAATTGAAGCATGATTTGGTTGAATTGGTTGATTAAGTATGCTTGTATGTTGATTAATTGAAGTTGTGCATGATCAATTTCAAGAAAATTGGATTGGATCAATTTTCCCCAATTCTTTAGGTTGAACATGTAACTTGAAATTGGGTAAAATGTGTTTGAGCATGTTTTAATTAAATTGGATGTTTAAGTATGCTTAAAACATGTTTTATTGAGATTGTGTGTGATCAATTTCAAGAAAATTGGATTGGATCAATTTTCCCCAAATTGGAGGCATGGCCGAAAATGGATAACCCTAATGTCTTGGTAATTTTTTTTGTTTGATCATTGGATGACTTAAAACAATTGGGTAATGTTGTTTTGAAGTTCAATTGAATTGAATTTTGATTTGGAACAATTTTCCCTTTATAAAGTGGGTTGACCGAATTCAATTGGACATGAAATTCATTGTGATTTTGTTGTTTGATTCATTGGATGAGTTGAATTGATTTGGTAAATTATGATTGTGGATACGATTGGATTGAAACCGAATCGAATTGAAAAACCCCTAATTGCCGAGACTTGAAAGCATGTAAATTGGGTTTGATTTTAATAAATTGTGTTGGACACTATTTAATGTTAAAGTGCATGATTAATTAGGCTAATTGATGTTTTAGAAATGTTAATTGGGTAATTGATTGTGTATTACACTTAGGTTAATTAATTGTGAAATTTGGAATTTTATAAGTTAATTAATTTGGGCTTGATTTTGGAAATTGGGCTTGTTAGGTTGTAATTGGGCTTTTGGGCTTTGTTGTAACAAAGTTGGGTTTAGGCAAAATTGGTTGGATCCAATTAGGCCCAAAACCGAATCCAAAAGGTCCAATTATGACTTAATGGACCTTAATTATTTAATTGGGCCTAATGGGCCAAAATTAATTTAAGGCTTAGGGTAATGGGGTAACTCTCCGGATTGGATTTGGGTGTTCGGTTTGACCCGAGTTGACCAAAAGTGTGGAAAATCTAATCCATGTCCCAAGATCAATAGAGCATACAAATATATATAAATGAATGAACAATATTGAAGTATGGCGGAATCATACTCACAAAGATCGGAATGCGGATGCGTTGATGAAATGAAAATTTTCTCCTTTGTGCAGTGAAGGTTTCGGCCAAGGTGAGGGGGAAGCTCCAAGCTTTCTTTGATCCTTCCAAGCTCAAGAATTAGTTTCCCAAACACCTTTGTATGATCCCTTGAAGGTGCTAGCCTTGTATGTGAATTTATGTTCCAAACAAACACATTTTCTTCAAGTTTTTGCAACAAAAACAGAAAAGTGGAGAGCTGTGAAACTGTGACAGTTTCGGTGAAGAGGAAAAGAGAAAGAGTGAGTATTTTGATTTCAAAAATCAATTTATATTTGTGTCATAATTATTGTCAAACAATTACCAAACCTTTGGTAGGTTTATGACACAAAATCCATCACCATACCTTGCCTTTTGAGTGTGTTACACACCATCACCAAAACCCATCACACAAAAAGTGTATCTAATGACAAGTGATGTGATGGTTGATGTGACATGTTGGCCCCACTTAATTTCGAATGCGAGTGGGCCCGCAAACACTCCCGGGCTCGAGTTCGATAATTCCGAATTAGCGAACTTCCATCGCGACGTTAATTAAATCGAATTTAATTAAATAATTGTGCCTAGCATAATTACTATTCATGTCGCTAATGAATTAATTCTAAATTAATTCTTTTGCCCGAATTAAAATATAATTTTAATTCCGCGTCGAAATCGAATTTCGTTTAATATATCGAATATATTATTTCAACGATTAATTCCAAATTAATCTTTCTATCTCTTCAAATAGTACTTTATCCAAGATAAAGTCTCTCCGCAATTAATCCCAGATTAACTAAGTTCGAATCATACGTCATCGGTGAATCTTCGGGAAGCGACCCAAGAGATCTCTGGATATGTTGGCAGTAAATACGGTCGTCGGACTATCCGAACACGTACGTACCAAGTACTACATTTTTACCGATTTACAAGACAAGGTTAGTCTCTAGCAAAACGCCATGCCTACCCAATTCTCCAGAAATATTCTTACTGGAATATAAGATCTATAACAGGCGTAGTATACCGTAATTTAGTGTATAGCAGTCCAGTATCGGATGATCACATGTAAGGCCTGGGGCTGGAGATGTGTCTGCCCCGTACGAAACATATATCAGACATCAAGCAACTAGTCTCTTTGAATCGGATAATCCTGACCTTGTCATATTATCCCGATGGTTGCAACCATTATAGAGTACTAGTTCTGTATCCTACGCGATCATCATCTCCATATGTCTGAAGTGATACTTCCGTCTTGACATCACATCCAATACACTACGATTCCCGATAAACCTAGAAGAGGTGTACACAGAACCTGTTAAAGCCCTGGACGACCAAAACTAAAGTCTACCGATTGTCGCAAGTACTAGCGATGCAAGTCTCAGGTTAAGACCATATGCACCTACCCTGAAACGGACTCCCATAGACACGCAGACATACTACCAATGGGATTCCGCGGGGTCTATCCAGAGCGAAGCTGTTTTCCGTACCATCGGTAAAACACAACCTCCTACCGCACTTGCATAAGTATCCTATACTTAAATATATGAGAACTATGCCGTTGTGCCCTCACAACACGCACAAGTGCAGTACTAGTCTATTCTGCATTATCGATGTCCAATCTCGATAATACTACGACTAGGGATATTTAATGATTAAACCTTTATGGATTGATACTGTCTCATATCATCTCAATCCGGAAATAATCATAGGGACTTTTACCATTATATATCAAAGTAAATAAATTACAAAACGGTAAAAGGCAATTTCATTACTATATAGTTAATTTTGTACAACAATACAACATCATTTACAAAATAGTGACGCTATGGGTCATAATTGTCTAACAATCTCCCATTTGGCCTATAGCCAGTCACTCAAGCATCTAATACCTGAACTATGTACATGTCGCTCAAACTTTTCCCGAGGAATAGCCTTCGTCAGCGGATCTGCAATATTATCCTCTGATGCGATCTTTTCGATCTTTACATCGCCACGATGTATGATCTCTCGAATCAGATGGAATCGTCGAAGAACATGTTTGGATCGTTGATGAGACCTTGGTTCCTTAGCCTGTGCTATAGCCCCGCTATTGTCACAATACAATGGAACGGGCTCAGCTGCTAACGGAACTACTCCTAATCCAATTAGGAATTTACGGATCCAAACTACCTCTTTTGCTGCTTCAGCTGCTGCAATGTACTCCGCTTCAGTTGTTGAATCGGCAACAGTATCTTACTTGGAAGATTTCCAGCTCACTGCTCCGTTATTCAAACAAAATATGTACCCGGATTGCGACTTAAAGTCGTCTCTGTCGGTTTGGAAACTTGCATCGGTATACCCAGATACCTCAAGTTCTCCATCTCCATAGATTAAGAAAGCATCTTTAGTTCTGTTAAGATACTTAAGGATACTCTTAACCGCCATCCAGTGATATTTACCTGGATCGGCCTGATATCGACTGCACATGCTCAAAGCATGGGACACATCAGGTCGTGTACATATCATGGCATACATGATCGATCCGACTGCTGAGGCGAACGGAGTCCGACTCATGTTGTCTCTCTCATCTTGTGTTTTAGGACACATGTCCCTAGATAGATAGACGCCATGTGATATTGGTAACAGTCCCCTCTTGGACTGATCCATGTTGAATCTCTTCAACACTTTATCAATATATGTACTCTGGGAGAGTCCAAGTAGCTTTCTAGATCTATCCCGGTAGATCTTTATTCCTAGAATAAAAGCTGCTTTCCCAGATCTTTCATGGAGAATTTCAATGAAAGCCAAGCTTTCACCGACGTTAACATGGGAATGTCATTGCCGATAAGCAATACATCGTCGACATAAAGGACAATAAAAGTCATTGCACTCCCACTAACCTTCTTATATACACAAGGGTCATCTTCATTTTGAATGAAATCATATTCTTTTATGATCTCATCAAAACGTTGGTTCCACGACCGCGATGCTTGCTTCAGTCCATAAATGGACCGATTTAACTTACAAACCTTGTTTGCAAGTCTAGGTGCGATAAAACCGTCAGGCTGTTGCATATAAACATCCTCCGAAAGGTTTCCGTTAAGGAAAGCGGTTTTAACGTCCATTTGCCATATTTCGTAATCGTAATATGCAGCTATTGCAAGCATTATCTGAATGGATTTAAACATGGCAACGGGTGAGAAGGTTTCGTCATAATCAACTCCAAGTCGTTGACGATATCCCTTCGCTACAAGCCTAGCTTTGTACGTTTGTACGTTGCCATCCATGTCAGTCTTCTTCTTGAAGACCCATTTGCATCCAATAGGCTTTACGCCTTCTGGTGCATCAACCAATGTCCAAACTTGGTTGGTATACATGGAATCCATTTCGGCCTTCATGGCTTCTTGCCATAAAGTGGATTCGATACCATGTATCGCTTCCTCATACGTAGCCGGTTCAGTATCCTCAATAAGATTAATATCTACATGAGGTGAGATCAGGAATCCATACCTCTCAGGTATTACCCTGACTCTCTCCGACCTACGCGGTCCTTGTGTACTTGAAGATTGTGGTTCAGTCTCATCTCGGATGGACTGTTCATGTTCCGTTGATAATTCACTGCCAGGAACAGTTTCACTACGACTTTCATCGAGTTCTACTTTCCTCCCACTAAACACTGCATTTAGGAATTCCTTCTCAAGGAAAACCGCATGTAGAGCAACAAATACTTTGTTCTCTTGTGGGTGATAGAAGTAATATCCTTTGGTTTCCCTAGGATATCCAACGAATATGCATTTATCTGATTTGGGTTCAAGTTTGGTACCTTCCAAACGTTTAACGTATGCCCAGCAACCCCAAATCTTCAGGAATGAGAAACCCGGTTTCTTTCCTGTCCATATCTCATATGGAGTCTGTTCAACAGACTTTGACGGAACCTTATTCAAAATAAGAACTGCACTGTTTAATGCATATCCCCAGAAGGAAATTGGCAGCTCAGTGCGACTCATCATCGACCTTACCATGTCCAACAAGGTACAGTTTCTCCGTTCAGACACACCATTTAATTGTGGTGTTCCAGGAGGAGTCCACTGTGAAAGAATACCATATTCTTTCAGGTAATCTTGAAACTCATTACTTAAGTATTCGCCACCACGGTCCGACCGTAATGTCTTAATACTCTTGCCTGTTTGTTTTTCAACTTCGTGTCGAAACTCTTTGAATTTCTCAAAAGTTTCCGACTTGTGCATCATTAGATACACATAACCGTAACGTGATGCATCATCGGTAAATGTTACGAAGTATCGATATCCACCTCTAGCCTGGCTAGACATGGGCCCACAAACGTCACTATGAACGAGGGCTAACAGTTCAGTGGCGCGTTCACCTTTACCACTAAAAGGTGATTTAGGCATTTTGCCTAATAAGCAAGATTCGCAGACGTCATATGAATTTGGATCAAATCCGTCCAAGTACCCATTCTTCGAAAGTGTGGATATGCGAGTCTTGTTAATGTGTCCCAGACGACAATGCCACATATAAGTTTCATCCTTAGATCACTCTTTTAAGCCTTTTGTTTGTTATTTTATATGTAGGAGATTCATTTATATTCAAAATATAAAGACCATTATTTGCAACTGCAGTGCATATTTCTGCATCATTTTTATATAAATAACACCCAGTGTTTCTAAATACAAAAGTGTACCCATTACGGGTTAACAAAGATACAGATATAATATTCCTAGTCAAACTAGGTACATATAACAGTCATTTAGTTTAAGTACATGCCCCGAGGGCAGTTCTAATACAAAAGTGCCCACGGCCAAAACAGCAACAGGAGTTCCGTTTCCAACTCGTAGATCAATCTCCCCTGAAGCCAGAGTCCTGCTGTTCTGCAGATCCTACACATCAGTACATATATGAGAACCACAACCAGGTCAAAAATCCAATTTTTAAAACTAGAAGTAGCCTTGTTTATTTCAATAACAAACATACCAGAGGTCGGTGCCTTGCCCGCCTTGATCTCCCTTCTGATCGCCTTGTTCATGCGGCAGTCACGCTTCCAGTGACCTCTTTTGCCGCATTTAAGGCATATGTCTTGTGACTTGTCTTTGGCTTCCCAGAAGCCATCGACATCTTGGCCTTGCCCTTGTTCTTATGCTTCTTCTTTTTCACCCCTCCAGTTGCCTTGGGCCCAGCCCTTGACGACTGAGAGGTCGATGCAAAGTGCGCCTCGCGCTTGTTGCCTTTAAGAAGCTCTTCTCTGACTCCTTAAGAATGGATAATAGCTCTCCAAGAGTATCGTCCGTATCCATCAACTTGTAGTTAATGATAATCTGCCTCCAAGTATCGGGAAGTGACTGTAAGAGCATGTCTATAGTCAGCTCAGCCTCCAAGACTATTCCCATCTTGGCTAGCTCATCAATGTCAGCTATCATTTGAGTTCCGTGGACCTCAACTGAAGCGCCATCAGTCATACGGGAGCGAAAGAGTTTCTTCACCAACTCATACCTCTCCATCCGCTTATTAGTGCGGTGAAGATCCTTTAGTCTAGCCATCATATTATAAGGATCTAAGTCCCTATTCTGGCGACGAAAGTGTTGAGTCATGGAAGCAAGCATGATCGACTGAGTCGTATCACAATCATCACTATGAGTTCTCCATAACTCCAGCTCAAGTGGCTCAGTGGGCCTCGGCCCGAGAGGTCTCTCTATGGTGTAAACAGCCTCTCTGCCCCAAGGACTATCCTTAGGTTCATTTCCCAGTCTGTGAAGTTCGTGCCCTTAAAACATTATCACCCATGATTATGTCACGGATATTCGCTTTGTTTGCCATCTTAACTACGATAGTCTAACTATCTAGTTAACGATATATGGGTACAGTCAAACTGTTACAAGAAAAATAACATTATATTAGTCCAACTAATATTAAAATATTGACGAAATAAATTTTGTAAGCGCGTGTAAAGCTAAGTATCTGAATGAAATTGCAAATTCAATACTAGCCTCCCACTATTTTCTACAAGTCTCTAACCCTCTGTCGAGTACTCGGGAAATCCAATTTCCTAGTGGGCTAAGATCCCGTTAAATAACACACAACCTTGACTTTGGCCAACAAGTTGTATGATATTTAATTAGGTAGATCTCGAAGATCAATTGGATCCCATCCAATTCTTAGATCCGGTAGGTGGACCAAGTCCGAAACATATATATATTTAATACATATGTCAATGTATCCAATACATTTTCCTAACCATTTCCTCTGAATCAACTAAGCCTTGGCTTGGCACAACAAACTTAATGATTCCAGTTAAGCGGGACCCATTGACATGGAAAGTTTCGTAATCAATGTCGATGGGCAAGAAGTGATCTTGACTTTGGCCAACAAATCACAACTTGGACAAGACACCGATATGGAACAAAACTCTCATGATTCAAACACATCCTCAATTGACAAAGGTCTTGACTTTGGCCAACAAACCAATGCCAATTTCGGATCTTGAGAAAGAATCACTCAACGGAAGGAAAATCGCTTATATTGATTGAGGGATTTTCGCGTAATTGGCAACCAATTAATTTATCTTTGTTAGGTCTCATCATCATACACCCTTAAGCATGCTTCTAAAACATCATAAAGCGCGTAAAGTAAAATAATAGTGATATGCGGATGGATATATAACAATTTGTTCCTAGAACAAATCACTCCCTTTCCTCTCCCCGGCTAGCACTATTCTACTTCTACCCAATTACATAATACAATAAGAGAAACCTCATTTACATTGAGGGGAATTAGGTGAGAAGAGAATATAAAGAGATAATAAGAGAAAGGCTGGACACGCAGGTCCAATTAATAAATTCTGAATTTACAATAATTTCTAAAATTACCCTTCCCTTCTAATATCCATCCGATATACACTATTCATTCATCACATCCACATTCATTAATTCAATGCATGTTATACAACCAATCTAATCCAATTAATTAGTCTTTAATTAGGTGACAATACAATGTTCAACCAATGGTTTGCTTTTGCGCGAGTTCAACTCGTTTTTGAGAATAAGTACTTGTAGTACGAATTCATGAATTATATCGAACTACTCGTCAAATCCAATTTAAGTCGTATTCAATACTAATCCTTATATTTAATTCCAAATTAAATATTTACACTTTTATTGTGCTTTTATGACTCAGATTCCAAATCTAATTCTATCGGGTCTCAAAGCCCAATCAACATCCAATGTCCGTTTAATTAAAGTCCGATGGGCTTTCAATTGATTTCATTAGGCTTGGGCCTTGGTCAATGTGGGTCAAACCCAATTTCCAAGCCCAATAAGGAATCACCCTCATTTTCCATTGAAATCAATATCAAGCCCATAAGGCCCAATTAAACATAAAAGCCCATTTATCACATTTGGACTTAATGGAGTGATTTAGGCCCAACTTTGGATCCAATCCATTTGCCCAAACCTACTTGGTCCAACCAAGCCCATTATGCCCAAATATAATAGTTTTAGGCCCAATTCAAAATTAAGCCCAATTAATCAAATTTTAAAATTCCAAATTTTATAACTTAATTAATTAAAGTGTAATGTCATGATTAATCCTTTAAATCAATATTTCCAAAATATCAAATTAATCCATTAATCATAATTTTTATCTTAAATACATGTCCAACATTATTTAATCAAAAAATCAAGTCCTAATCTTCTTCATGCATTCGGCCAAGGTGATGAAAAATTACCGATTTCGTTTTCAATCCAATCGAATCACAAATCGTCATTATATGTTCGTTTAAAGTCATCCAATGATCTTATAAACAACAAATCATCATCTCCATGGTCTAGGTAGCATTCGGCCAAGCCTCTCCAAGAGGGGAAAAATTAATCCAATTTATTTTTCATGAAATTGATAATGTATAACATAATGTAACATACATTTAAGCATACTTAATCAATCAAAATCATCAAATCATGCTTCAATCAATTTTGCCCAAATATCCCTAATATATTTTAATGCTCTTTAAGCTCAATGATACCATTGTTGGAAAATCTAATCCATGTCCCAAGATCAATAGAGCATACAAATATAGATAAATGAATGAACAATATTGAAGTATGGCGAATCATACTCACAAAGATCGAAATGCGGATGCGTTGATGAAAAATTTTCTCCTTTGTGCAGTGAAGGTTTCGGCCAAGGTGAGTGGGGAAGCTCCAAGCTTTCTTTGATCCTTCCAAGCTCAAGAATTAGTTTCCCATAACACCTTTGTATGATCCCTTGAAGGTGCTAGCCTTGTATGTGATTAATGTTCCAAACACACACTTTCTTCAAGTTTTTGCAACAAAAACAAAAAGTGGAGAGCTGTGAAACTGTGACAGTTTCGGTGAAGAGGAGAAGAGAAAGAGTGAGTATTTTGATTTCAAAAATCAATTTATATTTGTGTCATAATTATTGTCAAACAATTACCAAACCTTTGGTAGGTTTATGACACAAAATCAATCACCATACCTTGCCTTTTGAGTGTGTTACCAAAACCCATCACACAAAAGTGTATCTAATGACAAGTGATGTGATGGTTGATGTGACATGTGGGCCCCACTTGATTTCGAATGCGAGTGGGCCCGCAAAACACTCCCGGGCTCGAGTTCGATAATTCCGAATTAGCGAACTTCCGTCGCGACGTTAATTAAATCAAATTTAATTAAATAATTGTGCCTAGCATAATTACTATTCATGTCGCTAATGAATTAATTCTAAATTAATTCTTTTGCCCGAATTAAAATCTAATTTTAATTCCGCGTCGAAATCGAATTTCGTTTAATATATCGAATATATTATTTCAACGATTAATTCCAAATTAATCTTTCTCTCTCTTCAAATAGTACTTTATCCATAAAGTCTCTCCGCAATTAATCCCAGATTAACTAAGTTCGAATCATACGTCATCGGTGAATCTTCGGGAAGCGACCCAAGAGATCTCTGTATATGTTGGCAGTAAATACGGTCGTCGGACTATCCGAACACGTACGTACCAAGTACTACGTTTTTACCGATTTACAAGACAAGGTTAGCCTCTAGCAAAACGCCATGCCTACCCAATTCTCCAGAAATATTCTTACTGGAATATAAGATCTATAACAGGCGTAGTATACCGTAGTATAGTGTATAGCAGTCCAGTATCGGATGATCACATGTAAGGCCTGGGGCTGGAGATGTGTCTGCCCCGTACGAAACATATATCGGACATCAAGCAACTAGTCTCTTTGAATCGGATAATCTTGACCTTGTCATATTATCCCGATGGTTGCAACCATTATAGAGTACTAGTTCTGTATCCTGCGCGATCATCATCTCCATATGTCTGAAGTGATACTTCCGTCTTGACATCACATCCAATACACTACGATTCCCGATAAACCTAGAAGAGGGTGTACACAGAACCTGTTAAAGCCCTGGACGACCAAAACTAAAGTCTACCGATTGTCGCAAGTACTAGCGATGCAAGTCTCAGGTTAAGACCATATGCACTTACCCTGAAGCGGACTCCCATAGACACGCAGACATACTACCAATGGGATTCCGCGGGGTCTATCCAGAGCGAAGCTGTTTTCCGTACCATCGGTAAAACACAACCTCCTACCGCACTTGCATAAGTATCCTATACTTAAATATATGAGAACTATGCCGTTGTGCCCTCACAACACGCACAAGTGCAGTACTAGTCTATTCTGCATTATCGATGTCCAATCTCGATAATACTACGACTAGGGATATTTAATGATTAAACCTTTATGGATTGATACTGTCTCATATCATCTCAATCCGGAAATAATCATAGGGACTTTTACCATTATATATCAAAGTAAATAAATTACAAAACGGTAAAAGGCAATTTCATTACTACATAGTTAATTTTGTACAACAATACAACATCATTTACAAAATAGTGACGCTATGGGTCATAATTGTCTAACAATTCGTCCTCGAATTCCCTTTATAAAAATGGAATTCTGAAGTCTGTCCAGATCTGAAATTGTCGATACTGACCATCTTATCGCAAGTCCCATGATTCACATAATTCACATGATGGTTCATGAAGTCACCAACTTTTAACTGTCTATATATTCATTCTCTACATTGCTTCATCAATTGTAATTGTATCATAACCTATGGGGTACTCTATTCTGTCTGTATGGACTAATTCTTTAATCTTTTTCTTAAGCCATAAATATGCATACTCTTTTTCTTAATATCTGTTTCATGTATGATACATCTTGAATTCTTGATTGAGTGGAAATCTATTGTTCTTGTTTCGTAAGAGTTCTGTTGAATACTTATACTACTGTCAAGCTACAATTATTATTATGCCTTATAGAAATCTCATTCTTCGATTTCTAGCTATAACCAACTTTACTTGTCTCCATCTGGTTCTTCCTAACAGGTACTTTTGAACTTCTCTCAACTACTAGAGTTCTCTATAGTTAAGCCTTTCATGTGTACTGATTCCATTCGGTGCATGTATATAAAAGAATAATCTTTTGAATATTTCCTTAATGCTACTTACATATCACAAACTAGTGTTATTCTCCATAACTTAACTATTCAACTCTTTATTTTCTCACTAAACTTCAACTACTTATGGTTTCTGTTATTCTAAGTTATCACTTCTCTGGCTATCTATGGTGCTTAGCACTTTATAGTGCAGGGTTAGATTCTTTATGTACGTTTTGCTTACTAGTGTCATCTACTAAATGGATTTATACTAAGGAGGTCAATTCTGGGTAACTTCTTTGGCTATTGACTTAGAAGCACAGTCTTTAAGCTGAACTACCATATTCCTTTTTTGACGTCGACATTGGCGATTCCATTTTTGTTATAGTTCATATTCTGTCAGTACTCTTACTTCCATTGTCGCTATAAATTTGGCTACGATGTCCTTAATTTTTTCTCCATACCTAGTCACATCATGGGATCTCTCTGTTCTATTGTTTCTATATTCATACTTTATCAAGTATTATTGATCATGGAACATAAATATACAAAAGCTTATAGATTTCAACTTTGTTTGATAACCGTTTACGTAAATTATACTCTGATAACTCACACACTGTACCAATCGTAGTATTGAAGTGGATTTATCTCCTCGGTTCCATACAACACTGCACATTTACCAAACCCCATATACCTGTGGCTAATACCATCTCATACCGTGGTGGCTAGGTCAACTTTAACTATGGCTAATTAATTTGCATGAATTACATGAGTTAAAATGCAATAGAACTTTAGTTTTATTCCAATACTGAGAAATCTATGTTGTTGCGTTTTTCTGTCATTGCTTACTCAATATTTTTGCTATTGTCGCTGCACCTTAACAGTTCTACTTCCAAACTCATGACTTATTGACCTTCTTGTCTTCTCTCCTGATCTTATCCTATACCTAGGGGTGGGCGCGGTTCGGTTTGGTTCGGTTTTTGCTACAAATCGAACCAAACCATATTTTACGGTTCGGATTTTTTACCTCTCAAACCAAACCATTAAATAACGGTTTGGTTCGGATTGAAAATTTTTTAAACCAGCGGTTTACGGATTGGTTCGGTTCGGTTTACGGATTATTATATTTAAAACAAATTTTCATCCACTTAAGTGAAGACAAAAAAAAAACTATTCTATCCAACAAATAGTATGAAGTGCTAGGGTGTAAGCTGTGACTCCAGGGAACACATGCACTCCATAAATGATTGAAAAATGAGGCACAATTAATTCTTGTATTTTTTAAAAATTACCTCGAATAATGATGTTACCATCATTCTAATTAAGAAACAAATCCAACATCTTACTTTCAAGAATAATGATGCTACCATAAAACGAAAAATTTAAGAAAAAAAGTATTAACAAATAAATTGAAGAATAAAAGTATTAACAAATAAATATATTAACAAAAAATTTAAGAATAAAAATATTAACATACTAATAAAAAGAAAACATATAATAAAATTAAAAGAAAAATACAATTTTTTTTAAAAAAATATAATTTTTTTAATTATAACGGTTCGGTTCGGTTTAACAGGTGCGGTTCGGATTAGCTCCTGAACCGAACCGTAAACCGTTTGGGGTGGGCCAATCCGAACCGCAAACCGAACCGTTAGAAAAAAAAACCATAAATTCGGTCCGGTTTGGTTCGGTTCGGTCGGTTTTTTTGCCCACCCCTACCTATACCTAGAAGTTTCGTGATCCCAGAAGGATATAATCTCTTGCATGTTCCTATTCCTGTCTAACTTTATTCTTTTATTTCTCTGCTACTACTAAACTAATATTTTATCTCTTCATCGCTTCATCTAGATGACTTCTCTTTTAAATCTCTCACTTAGGGCAATTTCCCTCTTCCACTCTACTCTTGCATTGTATTCAAAGGCTTTACATTTCCATCTCATTTCACTATATATATTATTTAGGAGTATTTCTATAGTATCTTAAGGCGACTATTGAGGTCCATCTTATTACTGTTATCTGATGAGGGCTGGGAGAGTGGGGCTTATCTTGAAGTTTTCTAGTTGTGGTATTCTCGCTAATTACACATGCTGCAATAACACATGCTGCTTATCCACGAGCTTAGGATTCTCTTATATACATATCTGGTGTTAGCTATCAGAATTAGATACTTCTGCTAAAACCACATGAATTATCTCTTCCAGCTTCACTTGCAATTTACCTCTGGCTATTAATCATACTACCTCATACTATGGGTCATGCTCTCTCAAACTCCTACCGTACTTCTACTGTTATTCTGTCTTTCTAAATTTTTGCTCTATTACTTGACTTTCCTTCTTATCTCGTTTTCTTGGATCTCTTAAGTTCGCACTTTCTTGGAAACTCAATATATATTAATACATGTTACGGCGTCACTACCAATTCTTTGGCTTGGATACTACATCTTCACTAATCTTGCATATGTTAATGTCCTAGACATGCCCAAGGTCTCTAATACATAATTTAGTGTCTGAATGATCAAGAGAGTTGCGGAAAAACTTACATTGATCGTATGTGGATTTCAAAAATTTTGTATGTTTATTGGAAGCTCCAAGCCTTCTTTGAGTGAATCCAACCCAAGGGTGAGTTTCCCTATCACCTTCTTTAACTCCAAATGTGCTAGCAAGCTTGAAAATTTGAAACAAAATTTCCAAGAGAGTTTTTGTGTTTTGTATATTTGTTTTCTAAAAACAAATTTCGAAAATTTGCCTTGCAAAAAGTGGTATATACTTTTCCAAAAAAGAAAAATAAAGGCAAAGTGTGTTGGAGGGAAAAAGGCATTAATTACTCCCAACCACTTCCATCACTCAAGTTGACATTTGATGTAAGTTTGTGGGCCCCACCACTTAAATTCAAAATTCAAGTGGCTTGCTCAACACACATCGGGCTCGGGTTCGTTTAATCCGATTAAACGAATATTCCGTCCCGACGTAATTAAATCTAATTTAATTAATTAATGATGCCTAGAAAAATTATTATGAAAGTTGCTGCGAATTAATTCCAAATTAATTGTTCGCCCTAATTAAAATCCAATTTTAATTCCGCTTTGAAATCCAATTTCAATTAATATATACAATATATTATTGAATAGATTAATTCCAAATTATTCGTGTTCTCTCTTCTATTTGAATTTTATCCCAGATAAATTATTGCCGTAATTAATCTTAGATTAATTTTCTCTCTCACATAATTAATCCCAGATTAATTCTGTTCGAGTCAAATATCATTGGTGAATCTTTGGGAAGCGACCCAAAAGATCTCTAGATAGGTTGGCAGTAAATACGGTTGTCGGATTATCCGACACATGCGTACCCGGTACCACGTTCTTATGGATTTACAAGACATGGTTGGCTTCTAGCAAAGCACCGTGCCTACCTAATTCTCCAGAATTATTCAACGAAGAATATATAATCTATATCAGGCATAGTATAGAATGTATTGTGTATTACGATCCAGTATTGGATGTCACATGTTAGACATGGGGCTGGAATTGTGTCTACCCTGTACGAAGCATATATCGGATCACTAGCAACTAGTCTCTTTAATCGGATAATCATGACCTAGTCATACTATCCCAATAGCTGCAACATTTGAGAGTACTAGTTTTGTATCCCTGCGTGATCATCTTCTCCATATGACTGAAGTGATACTTCCATCTTGACCTCACACCCAATACACTATGTTCTCAGTAAACCTAGAAGAGGCGTACACAGAACCTGTTAAAGCCCCGAATGACCAAAACCAAAGCCTACTGATTTTCGCAAGTATTAGCGATGCAAGTCTCATGTTAAGACCACATACACCTACCCTGATTCGGATTCCCATAGACACATATTCATACTACCAATGAGATTCTGAGGGGTCTATCTAGAGCAAAGCTATTCCCGGTCCAACGGCTAACAGAACATTCTATCACACTTGCATAAGTATCCAATACTTAAATATATGAGAACTATGTCGTTAAGCTTCCATAACGTGCACAAGTGCAATACTAGCCTATTCCGTATTATCGATGTCAAGTATCGATAATACTACGACTAGAGATATTTAATGATTAAACCTTTCGTGGATTAATATTGTCTCATATCTTATTAATCTGGTACTAATCATATAGACTTTTATCATTTATATATCCAAGTAATCCAATTACAATTGATAAAATAGAAATTTCCTTTGTCACATAGTTAATTTGTACAAAGAACACCATGTCTTTTACAAATAGTGATGCTATGGGTCATAATTGTCCAAAAATCTCCCACTTGGCCTATAGCCAATCACTCAAGTGTCCAACACTTGAACTTTGTACTGGTCGCTCATATTTATGCTTAGATATCGCTTTCATCAGCGGATATGCAAGGTTATCATATGTAATGTTCTTTTCGATCTTAACATCGCCATGATGTGTGATCTCATGAATCAGATGAAACCGTCTGAAGTACATACTTGGATCATTGATGAGACCGTAATTCCTTAGCCTATGTTGTAGCCCAGCTCAGCTGCTAATAGAACTACTCATAATCCAATTAGGAATTTAATAGATCCAAAATGCTTCTTTTGATGCCTCAGCCGCAGTAATGTATTACGCTTTTGTTGTTGAGTCGGTGACAGTATCTTGCTTTGAAGATTTCCAGCTCACTGTTCCGTTGTTCAAACAAAATATGTACCCTTATTGTGACTTATAATCGTCTTTATCAGTTTGGAAACTTGCATCGGTGATCCCAGTCACATCAAGTTCTCCATCTCCATAAATTAAAAAAGCATCCTTAGTTCGTCTAAGATACTAAAGGATGTTCTTAACATCAATCCAGTGACCATCACCTGGATCGCCCTGATTGTGACTACATATGCTCAAAGCGTATGAGACACCAGGTCGCGTACATGTTATGGCATACATGATCGATTCGACTACATATGCGAACGGGATCTGATTAATTACATCTCTATCATCTTAGGTTTCAGGACATATGTCCTTAGATAGAGAGACGCCATGTTATACTGGAAGCAGTCCCTTATATGACTGATCCATGTTGAATCTCTTCAACAATGTCAATGTACGAGTTCTCGAAGAGTTCCAACAACTTTTAGATCTATCACAACATATCCTTATTCCTAGAATAAAGGTTGCCCTCCCAAGAATTTCATGGAGAATTTTAATGAAAGCCAAGCTTTCACCGATTTTAGTATGGGAATGTCATTGCTAAAAAGCAATACATCATCAACGTATAGGACAATCAATGTCAGTGCGCTCCCACTAACCTTCTTATATACACAAGAATCATCATCGTTTTGAATGAAACCATATACCATTATGATCTTATCAAAACGTTGGTTCCAAGAACGCAATGCTTGCTTCAATCCATAAATGGATCGATTTAAGTTGCAAACCTTGTTTTCATGTTTTGGCACGACAAAACCGTCAGGGTGTTACAAGTAAACATCATCCAAAAGGTTTCCGTTAAGGAAAGTAGTTTTGACGTCCATCTGCCATATTTCATAATCGAATTATGCAGCTTTAGCAAGCATTATCCGAATGGATTTAATCATGCCAATGGGTAAAATGTTTCATCGCAATCAACACCATGTTGATGACGATAACCTTTCGCTACAAGTCTAGCTTTGTACGTTTGTTTGTTGCCATCCACGTATGTCTTCACCATGAAGACTCATTTGCTACCAATAGGCACAATGCCTTCTAGTACATCAACCAGTGTCCAAACTTGGTTGTATACATGGAATCCATTTCGGACTTCTTGGCCTCTTGCCATAAAGCGGAGTCGATACCTTGTATCACTTTCTCATACGTAGCTGGTTCATCTTCCTCAATAAGATTAATATCTACATGAGGTAAGATCAGAAACCCATACCTCTAAGGTTGTTTTCTGACCCTCTATGACCTACGCGGTTCTCGTGTATTAGAAGATTATGGAACAGTCTCATCCCTGATGAACTGTTCGTGTTCCGTGAGGGGATCGGTGCCAGAAATAGTATCACTCAGATTTTCATCGAGTTCTACTTTCCTCCCACTTACCACTGCATTTAGGAATTCCTCTAAGGAAAACCGCATGAAGAGCAACAAATATTTTGTTCTCTTATGGGTTGTGGAAATAATATCCTTTGGTTTCCCTAGGAAAATCAATTAAAAATAGGCTTTTATCAGATTTGGGTTCTAGTTTGGCACCATCTAAACGTTTAACATATGCCCAGCATCCCCAAATCATCAAGAATGAGAAACCCGATTTCTTTCCTGTCCATATTTCATATGGAGTCTGTCCAACAGACTTTGACGGAACTTTATTCAAATAAGTATTACATTGTTCAATGTGTATCCCCATAAGGAAATTAGTAGCTCAGTGTGACTCATCATAGACCTTACCATGTCTAACAAAGTTCGATTTCTCCATTCGGACACACCGTTAATTGAGGTGTTCTAGGAGGAGTCCACTATGAAAAGAATACCATACTCTTTCAAGTAATCAAGAAACTCATTGCTTAAGTATTCTCCATCACGGTCCGACCATAATGTTTTAATACTTTTGACGGTCTTTTTTTCTACTGCGTGTCGAAACTCTTTGAATTTATCAAAAGTTTCTGACTTGTGTTTCATAAGATACACATAACCATAACGCGATGCAACATCCATAAGGTTACGAAGTATTCATGACCACCTCTAGCCTAGCTAGACATGGGCTCATATACGTCACCGTGAATGAGGGCTAACAGTTCGGTGGCACGTACACCTTTACTGCTAAAAGGCATTTTAGGCACTTTGCCTAATAAACAAGATTTGCATACATCATATGAATTTGGATCAAATCTGTCCATGTATCCACTCTTCGAAAGTGAGGATATACGAGTCTTATTAATGTGTCCAGATGAACATCCCATAAATAAGTCTCATCTGATTTACTCAGTTTGAGTTTTTGTTTGTCATGTTATATGTTTGAGATTCGTTTATATTCAAAATATAAAGACCATTATTAACATATATTGTACATATCAAAATGTCATCTTTATATACAAAACACCCAGTATTTCTGAATACAAAGGTATACCCGCATCGGGTTATACTAGATACAGAGATGATGTTCCTAGTCAAACTAGGTACTAAATAATAATCACCTAATGTAATTACATGCCCCAAGGGCAGATACAAAACATAGGTCCCAATGGTCAAAACAATGACTCTCGTCCTATTTCTGACTCGTAGGTTGATCTCATCTGAAGCCAGTATCCTGCTAATCAGCAGATCCTGCACACCAGTACATATATGAGTACCACATCTAGAATCAAAAATCCAATTTTTAAAACCAGTAGTGGACATGTTTATAACAAACATACCTGAAGACGGAGCCTTACCCGTCTTCACTTCCTTCAACTCCACCTTTTACTCACGACAGTCACGCTTCCAGTGACCCTGTTTGCCACAATGTAAGCAAACGTCTTGGGATATGTCCTTAGTCTTCCCAGAAGACTGTAATGATTTAGCCTTGCCATTTTCTTCCTTTTCTTCACACCCCCAGAAGCCTTCAGCCAAGCCTTGGCCATCTGGGATGTCGAAGTAAGATGCACCTCGCGATTCTTGCCCTTTAGAAGCTCTAGCTCTGCCTTTTTTCAGCATCGCCATTAACTCTCCAAGAGTTTTCTCTCGGTTCATCATATTATAGTTAATGATGAACTCACCCCAACATTCGGGCAAAGACTGTAAGATCAAATCTATAGAAGTCTCGGCCTTGAACGTTATGCCCAGCTGACCTAACTGTTCAATGTCAGCAATCATCTGCGACACATAGTGCTCGACAGACGTACCCTCTAACATACATGAGCAAAAGAGCTTCTTGTGCAATTCGTGCTTCTGAGATCTAAGATTAGATCTGTGAAGATCCTTCAATTTCAACATCATACTATAAGGATCCAATCCTTTATTCTGACGATGAAATTGAGGAGTCATTGCGACAAACATTACGGATTGAGCACTAAAGTTATCATCAAGATTAGTCTTCCAAAGCTCATGCTCTACTATTTGCTCAACTCCAGGATCAGGCCCGAGAGGTATCTCTATGACATAGAGTAACTTCTCAGCTCCCAGGACTATCCTGAGGTTCATCTCCCAATCTGGAAAATTGGAGCCGTTAAAGACATTATCGCCCATGACGATGTCCCCAACGCTAATCTTTCCAGCCATCTCGATTACAATAGTCCAACTATTCAATCAATGATTTCAGGTATACTCAAAATGTAATGGTTATTATAGTCTAACTATATGACCAACTATTAGTGGAGTACTGTTAAAACAGTCCAACTGTTTAATGAAAGCAATAAAAGATATTAGTCCAACTAATATATGTTGGACAATTATGACCCAGAGCGTCACTATTTGTAAAAGACATTGTGGTTTTTGTACAAATTAATTATGTGACAATGGAAATTGCTATTTTATCATTTTGTTATTAGATTACTTGGATATATAAATGATAAAAGTCCTTATGATTAGTTCCGGATTATAAGATATAAGACAATATCAATCCACAAAGGTTTAATCATTAAATATCCCTATTCGTAGTATTATCGAGACTGGACATCGATAATGCGGAATAGACTAGTATTGCACTTGTGCGTGTTATGGAAGCGTAACAGCATAGTTCTCATATATTTAAGTATTGGATGATTATGCAAGTGTGATAGGAGGTTGTGTTTGCCGATGGTATGGAAACAGATTCGCTCTTGATAGACCCCTCAGAATCCCATTGGTAGGATAACTATGTGTCTATGGGAATCCGATTCAGGGTAGGTGTATTTAGTCTTAACATGAGACTTGCATCGCTAATACTTGTGACAATCAATATGCTTTGGTTTTGGTCATCCGGGACTTTATCAGTTTCTGTGTACGCCTCTTATGGGTTTATTGAGAATCGTAGTGTATTGGGTGTGATGTCAAGACGGAAGTATCACTCCAGTCATATGGAGATGATGATCACGCAGAGATACATAACTGGTTACCAATTATGTTGCAACTATCGAGATAATATGACAAGGTCATGATAATCCGATTATAGAGACTGGTTGCTTGTGATCCGAAATATGTTTCATACGGGGCAGACACTATTCCAGCCCCAGACCTTGCATGTGACATCTAATACTGGATCGCAATACGCAATACTACGTATACTACGCCTGCCATAGATTATTTATTCCTTAAAGAATATTTCTGGAGAATTGGGTAGGCACGGCGCTTTGTTAGAAGCCAACCATGTTTCGTAAATCGGTAAGAACATGGTACCGAGTACGCACGTGTTCGGATAGTCCGATGACCGGATTTACTGCCAATATATCCAGGGATCTCATGGGTCGTTTCCCGAAGATTCACCGATGACGTATGACTCGAACAAAATTAATCTAGGATTAATTACGGTGAGAATTTATCTAGGATAAAATTCAATTACAAGAGAGAGAACGATTAATTTATAATTAATCAATTAAAATAATATATTCGATATATTAAATGAAATTAGATTTCATAACGGAATTATAATTAGATTTTAATTCGGGCGAACGAATTAATTTAGAATTAATTCGCGAGCGACTTTAATAGAAACTTTGCTAGGTATAATTATTTAATTAAATTTGATTTAATTAAGTCACAACGGAAATTTCGTTAATTCAGAATTAACGAACCCGAGCCCTGAATGTGTTTGCGGGCCCACTCGGATTTTGAATTTGGGTATTTTTGATTTGAGCATGATTTAATCAAATTGTTTGTTTGAGTATGCTTAGGTAATGATAACTTAGAGTTATTTATGATCAATTTTATGAAAAAATAATTGGATTAATTTTCCCCAAATTAATAGGCTTGGCCGAATGTAACATGAACCCTTAGCTCATGGTGATTTTGATTTTTAGACCATTGGATGAGTTTAAATGTATGGATAAATTGATTTGTGATTTAATTGGATTGAAATCAAAATAAATGAAAAATTATCAGGATTGTCGTAAGCTTGTATGAGAATGTTGGGATTGATTTTGCTTCAATAATGTTGGACATGTATTGAAAATAATAAAGCATGATTAATTATGTAAATTGGTATTTTGGAAATGTTAATTTGAATAATTAATTATGGCTATACACTTTAATTAAATAAATTGTGGTATTGGGAATATTAGAATTTAATTAATTAGGCTTAATTTAGAATTGGGCTAAAAAAATTTTTATTTGGGCCTAATGGGCTTGGTTGGGCCAAGTTGGTTTAGGACAATTGGATTGGATCCAAATTTGGCCTAAAAACATTCAATTAAGTCCAAATATAACTAATAGGCCTTTAAATAATTAATTGGGCCTAATGGGCCAAAATTAATTTTGTGGCAAATGGTGATTCCTTATTGGGCTTTGGTTGCCAAAGTCCATGCCTTAATCAATTAATTGAAAGCCCATTGTACTTTAATTAAATTGACATTGGATGTTAATTGGGCTTTGAGACCCATTAAGATTAGATTTAGAATCTAAGTCGCAAAGGCACATTAAAAGTGTAATTATTTAATTTGGAATTAAATAAGAATTAGTATTGAATACAAATTAAATTGGATTTAAAATTATAGTTCGATATAATTCAAGAATATGCACTTTGAGTACTTATTCTTAAAACGAGTTGGACTCGCGCAAATCAAATCGTTGTTTGAACATTGGATGATCACTTTATTCAAATATTAATTAATTTGATTAGATTGATTGAATAACATGCTTTGTGTGAATACATGGATGTATTGTATGAATAATGTATATCGGATGGATATTAGATGGGTGAGGGCAATTTTGGAAATTATTGTAATAAATTTAGAATTTATTAAATTGGACCTGCGTGTCCAGCCTTTATCTCTCGATTATTTTTAATTCTTTTCTCACAAATTCCCCCCAATGTAATGAGGTTTC
The DNA here is from genome assembly GCA_019454045.1 of Zanthoxylum bungeanum. NCBI lineage: Eukaryota > Viridiplantae > Streptophyta > Magnoliopsida > Sapindales > Rutaceae > Zanthoxylum > Zanthoxylum bungeanum. The sequence goes on from SKCR01034849.1 coordinate 66,091, forward strand.
TTTATTGTATTATGTAATTGGGTAAAAGTTAGAATAGTGCTAGCCGGGGAGAGGAAATGGAGTGATTTGTTCTAGGAATAATTTGTGAGATATCCATCCGCATATCATTATTAATTTATTTATCGCGCCTTATTATGCTTTTAGAATACATGTTTAAGGGTGTATGATGAGACCTAATCAAAGATAATTAATTGGTTGCCAATTACGCGAAAAACCCTCAACAAATATTAAGCGTTTTCCTTCCATTGAGGATTCATTCTCAAGATCCAAGATTGGCATTGGTTTGTTGGCCAAAGTCAATACCTTTGTCCATCGCGGATGTGTTTGAATCATGAAGGCTTTGTTCCATATCGCATGTCTTGGCGAAGTTGTGATTTTTTTGCCAAAGTCAGAGCAGGTTCATCATGAACTATAATATGATGAACCAAGACCATACTCTTGGAGAGCTGATGGCAATGTTGCGTGAAGCAGAAAAATAGCTATTGAAGGGCAAAAAGTGTGAGGCGCAATTCGCTTCAACATCTCAGTCTCCCAAGGCTTGGCCGAAGGCTACTGGAGGTGTAAAGAAGAAGAAGAAGAAGAAGAAAAAGAAGGGCAAGGCCAAATCGTCAAAGTCTTTTAGGAAGGCAAATGACAAATCCCAAGATGTATGCCTGCAGTGTGGCAAACGGGGTCACTGGAAGCGTGACTGACGTGAGTACAAGGCGCACATGAAGGAAATCAAAGCGGGCAAGGCACCGGCTTCAGGTATGTTTGTTATAGAAATAAACATGTCTACTTCTAGTTTTAAAATTTGGATTTTTGATTCTGGTTGTGGTACTCATATATGTACTGATGTGCAGGATCTGCGGATCAGCGAGAGACTGGCCTCATGAGAGATTGACCTCCGCGTTGGAAATGGGACTAGAGTCGCCGTTTTGGCCGTTGGGACTTATATTTTGGAACTACCCTCGGGGCATGTACGTAATCTTTCAGATTGTTATTATGTACCTAGTTTGACTAGGAATATTATATCAGTATCTTTATTAACCCAATGTGGGTATACTTTTGTATTTAGAAAAACTGGGTGTTTTATGTATAAAAATGATATGGAGATATGTAGTGCTGATGTGCATAATGGTCTTTATATTTTGAATATAAATCAATCTCAAACATATAATGTAACAAACAAAAGGCTTAAACTAAGTAACAAAGATGAAACTTATATGTGGCAATGTCGTATGGGACACATCAACAAGACTCGCATATCCACACTTTCGAAGAGTGGGTACTTGGACGGATTTGATCCAAATTCAAATGACGTTTGTGAATCTTGTTTATTAGGAAAAATGCCTAAAACAAATTTTAGCGGTAAATGTGTATCTTATGAGACACAAGTCGGAAACCTTTGAGAAATTCAAAGAGTTTTGACACGAAGTAGAAAAACAGACCGGTAAAAGTATTAAAACATTACGGTTGGACCGTGGTGGAGAATACTTAAGCAATGAGTTTATTGATTACTTGAAATAGTATGGTATTCTTTCATAGTGGACTCCTTCCGGAACACCTCAATTAAACGGTGTGTCCGAACCGAGAAACCAAACTTTGTTGGACATGGTAAGGTCTATGATGAGTCGCACAGAGCTACCTATTTCCTTCTGGGGATATGCATTGAACAGTACAATAATTATTTTGAATAAGGTTCCATCAAAGTCTATTCAGCAGACTACGTATGAGATATGGACAGGAAAGAAATCGGGTTTCTCATTACTGAAGATTTGGGGTTGCTGGGAATACGTTAAATGTTTGGATGGTACCAAACTTGAACCCAAATTGGATAAGTGTCTATTTGTAGGTTATCCTAGGGAAACCAAAAGATATTACTTCTACAACCCACAAGAGAACAAAGTATTTGTTGCTCTACATGCGGTTTTCCTTGAGAAGGAATTCCTAAATACAGTGGTTAGTGGGAGGAAAGTAGAACTCGATGAAAATTAGAGTGATACTGTTCCTGGCACAGAATCCTTAATGGAACATGAATAGTTCATCAGGGATGAGACTGTACCATAATCTTCGAATACACAAAGACCACGTAGGTCGGAGAGAGTCAGAAAACAACCTGAGAGGTATGGGTTTCAGATCTCACCTCATGTGGATATTAATCTTATTGAGGAAGACGAATCGGCTACGTATGAGGAAGCGATACAAGGTATAGACCCCGGTTTATAGCAAGTTGCCATGAAGTCCGAAATGGATTCCATGTACACCAACCAAGTTTGGACACTGGTTGATTCACCAGAAGGCGTAAAGCCTATTGGTTGCAAATGGGTCTTCAAGAAGAAGATCGACATGGATGGAAACATACAAACGTACAAAGCTAGGCTTGTAGCGAAAGGTTATCGTCAATGACATGGTGTCGATTACGATGAAACTTTTCCACCTGTAACCATGATTAAATGCATTCAGATAATGCTTGCTATTATTGTATATTTCGATTACGAGATATGGCATATGTATGTCAAAATCGCTTTCCTTAACGGAAACCTTTTGGAGGATGTTTATATGCAATAGCCTGGCGGTTTTTTCGTACCTAAACATGCAGACAAGGTTTGCAAGTAAATCGATACATTTATGGATTGAAGCAAGCATCGCGTTCTTGGAACCAACGTTATGATGAGATCATAAAAGAATATGATTTCGTTCAAAACGAGGATGATCCTTATGTATATAAGAAGGTTAGTGGGAACGCATTGACATTCATTATCATTTACGTTGATGATGTATTGCTTATTGGCAATGACATTCCCATGCTAAAATCGGTGAAAGCTTGGCTTTCATTAAAATTCTCCAAGAAAGATCTGGGAGAAGCAGCCTTTATTCTGGGAATAAAAATCTACTGGGATAGATCTAGAAAGCTGCTTAGACTCTCCCATAACACCTATATTGAAAAAGTGATGAAGAGATTCAACATGGAACAGTCTAAGAGGGGACTGTTGCCAGTGTCTCATGGTGTCACTCTATCTAAGGACATGTGTCCTAAAACTCAATATGAAAGAGACAACATGAGTCGGATCCTGTTCGCTTCGGCAGTCGGATCGATCATGTATGCCATGATATGTACGCGACCTGATGTCTCCTAAAGATGTCAATCTGGGTTTCTGATCTCACCTCATAAAGATGTCAATCTTATTGAGGAACACGAACCGGCTACGTATGAGGAAGTGATACAAGGTATCGACTCCCTATTATGGCAAAGTGCCATGATGTCCGAAATGGATTCCATGTATACCAACCAAGTTTAGACACTGGTTGTTGTACCGGAAGGCATTGTGCCTATTGGTACTATATGAGTCTTCAATGAAGACAAACATGGATGTCAAAATACCAACGTACAAAGCTAGGCTTGTAGCGAAAAGGTATCGTTATCAACATTATATCGATTACGATGAAACCTTTTACTCGTTGCCATGATTAAATCCATTTGGATAATGCTTGCTAATGCTGCATGTTTCATTTATGAAATATGGCAGCTGAACGTCAAAATCGCTTTCCTTAAATGGAAACCTTTTGGAGGATGTTTATAACATCCTGATGGTTTTGTCGCACCAAAATGAGCAAACAAGGTTTGCAAGTTAATTCGATTCATTTATGGATTGAAGCAAGCATTGCGTTCTTGGAACTATAGTTTTGATGTAATCATAATGGTATATGATTTAATTCAAAAACGAAAATGATTCTTGGGTATATAAGGAGGTTAGTGGGAGCGTACTGACAGTGATTGTCCTAAATAATGATGATACATCATTTCTTGGAAATGATATTCCCATAATACGATCGGTGAAAGCTTGGCTTTCATGAAAATTCTCCGTAGAATTTTTAGGAGAGACAACATTTATTCTAGGAATAAGGATCTACTGGGATAGATCTAAAAGTTATTGGCACTCTCCGAAAACTCGTACATTGAAAGAAATGTACGCGACCTGGTATCTCGTATTCTTTGAGCATATTGAGTCACAATCAGGTCAATCCAAGTGATGGTCACTGGATTGATGTTAAGAACATCCTTAAGTATCTTAGATGAACTAATGATGCTTTCTTAAGCTATGGAGAATGAGAACTTGAAGTGACTGGGTTCACCGTTGCAAGTTTCCTAACCGAAAATAGACGACTGTAAGTTGCAATAAGAGTACTATATAGTGCGAATATCGGAATAGTGAGCTGGAAATCTTCCAAGCAAGAAACTATTGCCGAATAAACAACAAAAGCGGAATATTGCTGCTGCTGAGGCAGCAATAGAAGCACTTTGGATCTATATAATCTTAATTAGATTAGGAATAGTTATGTTAGCTGGTGAGCTAGGCTACAGAACAGGTTAAAGAATTAATGGTCTCATCAATGATCCAAGTATATACTTCAACTATTCATCTGATTCGTTCGGATCATACATCATGGCGATGTGATGATCGAATAAATCGCATCAGATGATAACCTTTCAAATCCGCTGACGAAAGCTGTTTCTCAGCAGAAGTTTGAGCGACCCGTACATAGTTCAAGTGTAGGACACTTGAGTGATTGGCTATAGGCCAAGTGGGAGATTGTTGGATAATTATGACCCATAGCATCAATATTTGTACAGAACATGGTGTTGTTGTACAAATTAACTATGTGACAAAGGAAATTGCTCTTTTATCATTTGTAATTGGATTATCGGGATATATAAATGATAAAAGTCTATATGATTAGTTCCGGATTAATAAGATATGAGAGAGTAGTAATCCACTAAGGTTTAATCATTAAAACATCCCTAGTCGTAGTATTATCGAGACTTGACATCGATAATGCGGAATAGACTAGTATTGCACTTGTGCGTGTTATGGGAGCATAACTGCATAGTTCTCATATATTTGGGTATTCTCATGCAAGTGTAATATGAGGTTGTGTTTACCGATGGTACGGAAATAGCTTCGCTATGGATAGACCCATCGGAATTCCTTTGGTAGTATGACTATGTGTCTATGGAAGTCCAAATCAGGGTAGGTGTATTTGGTCTTAACCTGAGATTACATCGCTAATACTTGCGACAATCAATATACTTTGGTTTTGGTCGTCCAGGGATTTAACAGGTTCTGTGTTTGCCTCTTCTGGGTATATTGAGAATCGTAGTGTATTGGGTGTGATGTCAAGATGGAAGTATCACTTCAGTCATATGGAGATGATGGTCACGTAGGATACGAAACTGGTGCTCTTATATGCTGCAGCAATCAGGATAATATGACTAGGTCATGTTTATCTGATTATAGAGACTAGTTACCAGAGATCCGATATGTGCTTCATACGGGACAGACACAATTCCAGCCCCAGGCCTAGCACGTGACATCCGATACTGGATCGCAATACGCAATACTACGTATACTACGCCTGATATAGATTACATATTCCTTTAAGAATATTTCTGGAGAATTGGGTAGGCACGGTGCTTTGCTAGAAGCCAACCATGTCTTGTAAATCGGTAAAAACGTAGTACTAGGTACGTACGTGTTCGGATAGTCCGACGACCGGATTTACTGCCAACATATCCAGGGATCTCATGGGTCGCTTCCCGAAGATTTACCGATGACGTATGACTCGAACATAATTAATCTAGGATTAATTATTAGAGAGAGAAAATTAATCTAGGATTAATTGCGAAGAAATTTTATCTGGGATAAAATACTATTAATAGAGAGAACGATTAATTTGGAATTAATCGATAAAATAATATATTTGATATATTATACGAAATTAGATTTCGACACAGAATTAAAATTAGATTTTAATTCGGGCGAACGAGTTAATTTAGAATTAATTCGCTCGCGATGTGAATAGTAATTTTGCTAGGCATAATTATTGAATTAAATTTGATTTAATTACGTCGCAACGGAAAATTCATTAATTCGGAATTAGCGAACCCGAGCCCGGGAGTGTTTTCGGGCCCACTTGGATTTCGAATCAAGTAGGGCCCACAAGTCACATCACGTGTCACATCATTAGTCACTCTTGTGATGCAACTCACATCAACTTTGAGTGATGTGATGCATGTCACTTTATGATTGATGGGAGTTGTTGAAAAGGCTTTAAAGCCTTGTACCTTTTTTGGAAAAATAGGATTTGGTAATTGATTTTTGAAATCAAAAACCACCACACACACACAACTCACTAATCTTCTATCCCTCTCCCTCACTCACGGCACTTGGTGCCAATTTTCTCTCAACTTTCTCTCTTGGCCGAGAGTCACACAAGAAGAAGAAGAAAATTGTGGCAATTTTGTAAGGTGCTAGCACACTTCAAAAGAGTCATTCCAAGGTTATAGGGAAACCCATTCATGAGCATGAAATCTCAAATCAAAGCTTGGAGCTTGAAGACAACACAATGAGGACAACCTAGGAGGCTTGGCCGAAACTCATGGAGGAAAAAATTTTATGTTCTTCCCATCGCAAAGCCGATCAAAGTGAGTATTTCTGCAACTTTACTTTGATGTATTCACACGTTTATATGCTTAATTTGATCTTGGTTTGACCTAGAAAACCCAACACACGTCGCTAGCGAATTAATTATATATTAATTCGTTTGCCCGAATTAAAATCCAATTTTAATTCCGCTTCGAAATCTAATTTCGTTTAATATATCGAATATATTATTTTATCGATTAATTCCAAATTAATCGTTCTCTCTCTTTAAATAGTATTTTATCCCAGATAAAATCTCTCCGTAATTAATCCTAGATTAATTTTCTCTCTCTTATAATTAATCCCAGATTAATTATGCTCGAGTCATACGTCATCGGTGAATCTTTGGGAAGCGACCCATGAGATCCCTGGATATGTTGGCAGTAAATCTGGTCATCGGACTATCCGAACACGTACGTACCTAGTACTACGTTTTAACTAATTTACAAGACATGGTTGGCTTCTAGCAAAGCATCGTGCCTACCTAATTCTCCAGAAATATTCTTTTAAGGAATATGTAATCTGTGTCAGGCATAATATACGTAGTATTGCGTATTACGATCCAGTATCGGATGTCATATGCAAGGCCTGGGGCTGGAATTGTGTCTGCCCCATACGAAGCATATATCGGATCTCTGGTAACTAGTCTCTATAATCGGATAAACATGACCTAGTCATATTATCCTGATGACTGCAGTACTAAATAGTAATAGTTCCGTATTCTGTGTGATCATCATCTCCATATGACTGGAGTGATACTTCCATCTTGACATCACACCCAATACACTACGATTCTCAATATACCCAGAAGAGGCATACACAGAACCTGTTAAAACCCCGAACGACCAAAACCAAAGTATATTGATTGTCGCAAGTATTAGCGATGCAAGTCTCAGGTTAAGACCAAATACACCTACCCTGATTCAGACTCCCATAGACACATAGTCATACTACCAATGGGATTCTGAGGGGTCTATCCAGAGCGAAGCTGTTTCCGTACCATCGGTAAACACAACCTCCTATCACACTTGCATAAGTATCCAATACTTAAATATATGAGAACTATGTCGTTATGCTCCCACAACGCGCACAAGTGCAATACTAGTCTATTCCGCATTATCGATAATACTACGACTATGGATGTTTTAAGGATTAAAGCTTAGTGGATTAATACTATCTCATATCTTATTAATCCGGAACTAATCATATGGACTTTTATCATTTATATATCCTGGTAATCCAATTACAAATGGTAAAAGAGCAATTTCCTTTGTCACAAAGTTAATTTGTACAACAACACCATGTTATGTACTAATAGTGATGATTTGGGTCATAATCGTCCAACACCATTACCCATGCGTAAGTCAACCTCCCCATGACAGAGTCTCCTACTGTTTCTCAGGCCATGCACATTGTTACACAAGTGAGTCCCACAACCGGTGTCAAACACCCAAGTAGAAGGTTGAGAGTTTTGAGAATATATTTCAATCATATACAACATACTTGAAGCATTGGGCTTCGTGGCCTCTTGGGCTTCCCTAGCTTCCTTGGCTTTCAAGGATCTGCAGTCTTTCTTCCAATGACCCTTCTTTCCACAAAAGAAACATTTCCCCTTTCCTTTTTTTCTTCTCTACCTTACCATTGGGCTTTAGGTGATCTGAAACCTTGGCCTTGCCCTTATTTTTCTTTGGGCCTCGTGGCTTCAAGTCTGTACCCGTAAGCATGACGAAGGTTTTAAGCTCCGATTTCAAGTCCTTCTCTGCTTACTTTATCAGATTGTGCAATTCTGCTAAAGTAGCTGTTGGGTTTCTCTAAGGTCACAAGGATCATTTAAAGCAATGAAACATATGTATGAATACATCAAAGAAGTTGTGGAATACTTATATTGAGCGGTTGAGCGATGCGAGGAACAACAAAACTTCAAGCTTTTCTCCTCCAAGGCTCGGGAGTGGGCTGTTTTGAAGTTCCAAAAATCGGCCATCTTGGTCCTCCAAGCTCCAAGCTTTTGTGTTGTGATTCCAAGCTCACAAGTGCGGTTCCCTATCACATTCGCAAGACCCCAAATGTGTGCTAGCACTTGGTAATTTTTGCCACAAAAATCACCCTTGCACTCCTCTTCATTCTCGGCAGTTTGGCATAAAACAGAAGAGGAAATCAGCCCCTTGGGCGTGAGAGAAGAAGAGAAGAGTGAGAGAGAGAGATGTGTTGTTTGTTACAAAAAAATGGTAATTGATTTTCAAAAAACTAATACCAATTTTTGCTACCAAAAGTCAAAGCATTAAAGCTTTTCCAACTACCACCATCAATCACAATGACAAGTTGTCATATCACTCAAAGTGACTAGATATCATATCAATTGATTGACTAGTGATTTGACACTTGATGTGACTTATGGGCCGCACTTAAATTCGCAATGCGAGTGCGCCCGCAAACACTCTCGGGCTCGGGTTCGCTAATTCCAAATTAACGAATTTTCCGTTGCGATGAAATTAAATCTAATTTAATTAAATAACTTTGCCTAGCAAAATTACTATTCACGTCGCTAACGAATTCTAAATTAACTCGTTTGCCCGAATTAAAATCTAATTTCAATCCCGCGTCGAAATCCAATTTTGTATAATATATCGAATATATTATTTTATCGATTAATTCCAAATTAATCGTTCTCTCTCTTAAATGATATTTTATCCCAGATAAAATATCTCCGTAATTAATCCCAAATTAATTTTCTCTCTCATCTAATTAATCCCAGATTAATAAAGTACGAGTCATACTTCATCGGTGAATCTTCGGGAAGCGACCCATGAGATCCCCGGATATGTTGGCAGTAAATCCGGTCGTCGGACTATCCGAACACGTAAGTACCTAATACTACGTTTTTACCGATTTACAAGATATGGTTGGCTTCTAGCAAAACATCATGCCTACCCAATTCTCCAGAAATATCCTTACAGGAATATGTGATCGATATCAGGCGTAGTATATGTAGTATTGTGTATTTCGATCCAGCATCGGATGTCACGTGCAAGGCCTGGGGCTGGAAATGTGTATGCCCCGTATGAAGCACATATCGGATCTCTGGTAACTAATCTCTATAATCGGATAAACATGACCTAGTCATAATATCCCGATAGCTGCAGCATATAAGAGAACGAGTTCCGTATCCTACGTGATCATCATCTATACTATTACTGGAGTGATACTTCCATCTTGACATCACACCCAATACACTACGATTCTCAATATACCCAGAAGAGGCTTACACAGAACCTGTTAAAGCCCTGGACGATAAAAACCAAAGTACATTGATTATCGCAAGTATTAGCGGTGCAAGTCTCAGGTTAAGACCAAATACACCTACTCTGATTCGGATTTCCATAGACACATAGTAATACTACCAATGGAATTCCGATGCGTCTATCTAGAGCGAAGATGTTTTCCGTACCATCGGTAAAACACAACCTCCTACTACACTTGCATGAGTATCCTATACCCAAAATATGAGAACTATGATGTTATGCCCTCACAACGCGCACAAGTGTAATACTAGTCTATTCCGCATTATCGATGTCCAATCTCGATAATACTATGACTATGGATATTTAATGATTAAACCTTCATGGAGATTGATCTGTTGGATACTTCTTCTGCAAGAATTTGATGTGGAGATCAGAGACAAGAAATGGACAGAAAACCAGGTGGCAGATCATTTATCGAGACTCGAGAATGGAGAAACAACTAGAAAATGGCCGTTGGAATGGACAACTCAGCAACGAAAGAAGTTCTTCAAAGAAGTCAAGCATTATGTCTGGGATGAGCCGTACTTGTTTAAACGCTGTGCTGATCAACTACTAAGATTGTGTGTTCCACAGGAGGAAGTTAAAAGTGTTTTGCAGCACTATCATTCATCACCTTATGGCAGACACTTCACTGGAAACAAAACTGCAGCCAAAGTCCTACAATCACGTTTGTTCTGGCCCATTCTTTTTAAATATGCTTATCTTTTTGCTCTTCAATGTGATAGGTGCCAGAGAACGGGAAATATTTCGAGGAGAAATGAAGGACCGTTGCAAAACATTCTGGAAGTAGAGATATTAGATGTGTGGGGTATAGATTTCATGGGACCCTTTGTTCCATCATTCGGAAAAATGTACATCCTGGTTGCTATAGACTACGTCTCCAAATGGGTCGAAGCAATTGCACTGCTATCCAATGATTCAAAAGTGGTGATCAAATTCCTGAAAAAGAACATTTTCACTCGGTTCGGAACACCTCGGGCAATTATCAGTGATGGTGACTCACATTTCTACAACAGATACTTTGATGCACTCCTATCCAAATACGGATTTACTCACAAGGTTGCCACTGCTTATCATCCACAGTCAAATTGACAGGTTGAAGTTTCAAACACAGAAATCAAAAGAATCTTAGAGAGAACCGTTGGATCAACAAGGAGGGACTGGTCAACAAAATTGGATGACGCATTATGGGCCTATCGAACAGCTTACAAGACACCCATTGGTATGTCCCCATATCGTATGGTGTTTGGGAAAGCATGCCACCTGCAAGTTAAGCTTGAACACAAGGCATACTGGGCACTGAAGAAGTTGAATCTTGATCCACAAGCTGCATGAGAGAAAAGACTTCACCAACTCAACGAATTGGAGAAATTTCGCCTACAGGCTTATGAGAATGCCAGATTGTAGAAAGAAAAGACCAAGAAATGGCATGACCGAAAAATAGTGCACAGACAGTTGGAACCAAGGCAACAGGTGTTGTTATACAATTCAAGGTTGAAAATTTTCCCTGGAAAGTTGAAATCAATGTGGTCAGGTCCATTTGTGATCACTCAGGTTTTACCATATGGAGGTGTTGAGTTACTGGATCCCAATACCAACAACAAATCCAAGGTTAACAGTCATCATGTCAAACACTACTAGGGACAATCATTTGAGCGACAAAAAGAAAGTGTCACACTTTCAGATCCAACCTAACGTTCGAGAAGTCACGTCTAGCTGACGACGTTAAACATAGCGCTAGCAGGGAGGCAACCCATGCAATTTGTGTATATATTGTGATTTGGTGTGATTTAATTTGGTGTGTTTAGTTTTTACAAATTATGACATTTCAGGATGGAAGAAATTCTTGAAAATATTCACAAGAAAATTCATTCTCTCCCTCAAAACTCTCTGATGAAAGTCTACAAAGCTCGCTTAGAACAGATGAGACTACTGATGATCCATGATATTCCTAATGACATTTGTTGGGTAATCGAAGCACATGTCCGATTAGCAGATGAGTATTCTGATTCCTGTAATTCTTATTTGCCTGGATTTGGAAGAAGCACCTATGCAAAGAAGCATAGAGCTAACCAAATGGGTGTTTGTTACAAATGTGCACGCTGGAGTTGCAATACTCATTGTCATTCTTTAGGAATGGTGTCTGATAATCAAAAATATAAAATTAAATTCATTAGGGATGGCTTGAGTAAGGAGTTTGTAGATAATATATCTTCGACTCTTGAGACGCATCCCAGTGGATATGTTCATATAGCAATTCGTAAATTACATACACAATTCCAAAAAGAAAGACAACAGTTAAGTCTTGGGAATCTGACTCAAAAAGACCCTGTTTGCCAATTTATAAGAAAATTGGATGGGAAGCTTGTCCATGAGGCATAGACGTCAATCAAGCCGCTACTTTTCTTATACATATTATATCTCTTTATCTTTTCCTTATAATTGTAATTTGTTTTGTTGTTTTCTTTTATTTTCTCCGATAGGATCCAGACCTTTTTGACTATCACGATTTATTTTACTGTTTAACTAATAATTGTCATTTGGTAGGTACTAGTGTTATTATTTTACTCACCATTTTCAAGTATTACAAATTCAACTCATCATTTCACTTCCAGAGTAAAACATGGAAGCCACTTCAAGAAGATGAGTTGAAAACATCTGTGTGTTTTGCGGTACTAGTGTTGGTGTTAAGCCAAAATACGTAGAGGCAGCACATGAATTGGATCGAGTCTTAGCTGCAAGGAATATGCACTTAGTATATGGCGGAGGCAATCTTGGACTTATGGGGATCGTTTCAAAAGCTGTACAGAAGGGAGGCAGTTACGTTTTGGGAATCATCCCAAAACCTTTGGCGGAGGCAAATCTTATTGGACAATCAAACGGAGAAGAGCTGATCCTGTCAGGTATGTCTGAACGATTGGTAGAAATGATTAACCGTGCTGATGCTTTTATTGCTTTGCTAGGTGGCTTGGGTATATTGGAGGAAATTTTTACAGTGTTATCTTGGGCAAACTTGAACATACACCAGAAACCGCTTGGACTGTACAACGTTGAAGGATTTTATGATTTTCTTTGTGTATTTCTTGATGATGCCCGGAGAAATGGGTTCGTGACAAAACCTATGAAAGAACTCCTCTTTACTGTCAGAATTGCTCCGGATCTAATTGACCAAATCATAGCCTATGACCCACAAATTGACCCTATCATTTCAAATATAAATTGGTCTGAGGACGATCGTGGTAAGAGGCGTCGGATTAATCTGGATCTTAACCTTTAACTTTTCGTGCAGAATTTCAGCAAACCAGATACTATCTTCTAAACTCTTCTTATACTGTTTAAGACATTGGGGACAATGTCTCATTTGGTTTGGGGGAGGGAATTAGTTGATCAGTATCTTGTTTTTAGTGGTGTGTTGTTTTTATTTTTAGTCCAAAATATTTCGAAAAATACAAAAAAATTTGAAAATTTTTCAAAAATTACAAAAATATTTTGCGTTTTTTTGTTTTTATTTTGACTAAAAAGGTGAAATTGGTAAGAGATAGCTGAGTAAAGAGTTTCCACTCCTGAGACGTGTCTAAAACCTATTTCGGAACAAGTTAATTTTTGTTTATTTCCTTTTGAATTATTTAATTTGTGAATTCTCCATAACACTGACTAAAATGGATCTTCATATGCTCAATTGACAGGTATTATCAACAAGCATGGTAACATACGGACATGAGTTGTAATTGAAAAGTTTGTAATATTTAGTGCTCTAGTTTAATTGGAGAAAGCTTATCAAAAAGTGATGGAGTACAAAAAAAATTAAAAAATAAAAATAAAAACGTTTGAGGTCCGAGTTATTAAGTCTGTAAGGGTGTTTTCACACATAGTGCCCTAAAGCCAACTGGTTTGGGAGTCACTGGCCCAAAGCTCGCTACATGGATCAAGGATGTTGCAAAAATATATATATCTGAAGTCTGAGTAATTAAGTCCGTATGGGTGTCTTAACACCTAGTGCCTTAAAGCCAACTGGCTTGGGAGCCACCGACCCAACACTCACTACATAGATGGAAGATATTGTATATAAATAAAAAAAAATAAAAAATCAAAGAAAAAAATCAGAAAAATTATTCCATTGCTGCAAAAAGGTGTGAATTACTCTCTTATCAACTGCACTTGTGACTGTTGTGGGCAAAAATGAGTTGATTAATATTTTGTCGGCTGTGCATATGGAGAATGGTAAATATAATCGGAGAATTTACTTATTCAGTAATTTAAAAAGAAAGAAAACAACTTGTAACTTGGAGTAGAAGTTTCACCTGATTAGTCACTAACTTTTTTATTCTCTTTTCTCTTGTCTTTTTGCTTTTGTGTACATTAGTTTTATTATCTTTTTACTTTTGTAAAACTTTTGTGGGTATCGTTGCTGTAAGCCCTCACGAGACTATAACTCGTCCACTAGGGACACCTAGGGGTTTAGAGGCTTGTTGCATATCCTAAATGCAACCGTGAACCCTACGAAAGTGGCTTAGTTTAATTTTAATTGTGTCTTGTATTTTATTTTGTTGTTTTGCTCGAGGACTAGCAAAATGTTAGGTTTGGGGGTGTGATGAGCGGAAAATATATCAATATTTACCGCCCATTTTACTTAATATTTTGTTTAGTTTCTCGGGTTTGATGAACATTTAGATGTGTTTTAGTTTATTTTGCAGATAAAATAATATTGGGACACAATGAAATAATTTAGGATGAAATGTGGTCAAATAAGGGCAAAAATTGGACTTGACATATTAATTTTGGAGATTGGAAACTTGAAAGAGCGTTTTAACGAAGTGAAGTTTTGGAAATTCCAGTTTTGCGCATCTGTTGTATTTTGAGCATAACGTTTTACTCCGATATCGGATTGACTTGATTCAAGTTCCGGATTAAAGAAGACTCAAATATCTACAACTTTGAAAGACAAAATAATTTCGAATTATGAATATTTCATGCCCGAAATTGATGAACTATCCAGAAGTGTGTTGTGTGTAATTATTAAAGTCATTTTCAATCATTTTCAAAGCAAAACATAAATTAATAAATAAATAATAAAAATTATCAAATCACCACCAAACATGATAAGAAATTAGTGGAGAAATTAATAATGGATTTGGTGGAGTAATTAGTGGAGCAATTAGTAATGGATTTGGTGGATGATTTGATGGAGGCAATATTTTACCTTTAAATACAAAGCCATTTCATTTGTAAATTCATTCTTTCTTCTAAGGAATTCCTTAAGAATACTAAGAAAATTGTATCTTGTTTATTTATTTACAGCTTTCAGTAATTAATTTGTGCTTTCGCACTTTCTTTTCTTTACTTTTCAGTTTTTACTTTCCGTAATTTACTTTTACGCACATTACTTTTCTTTCTTTAATTTTCAGTTTTTACTTTTCAATAATGAGGAGGTAACTCCCATTTGCTGGGGTAAAAGGTAAATCTTTTATTACTAATATTTAGATTAATCTCCCTTAATTATAATATATAAACTAGTTAAAATCTGACTTAACGAGGATACCGCCATATTGGTCGGTTGGTAATTATTTAAATTGGTTTTAACCTGACTAAACTGGATACCGCCTGATTGGTCAGTTGGTAATTAATTATTAATTTGACTTAATCTGGATACCGCCTATATGGCTGGTTAGTAATTATCATGCAAAGTTAATATATTATATTAAGGGAGATATCTAAAATAGAAGTAATAAAAGTGGATCCTTTTACCTCAGCATTTTTCTTTTATTGTACTTTTACTTTATTTACTTTTCAGCAATTTACTTTTCAGCAATTTACTTTTCAGCATTTACTTTTCAGCAATTTACTTTTCAGCATTTTACTTTATGTCTTTTATTTTATTTAAGTTTTTACTACCCGTAAATATGTGTCGTAACTAAGCCAGTTATCTGGGGTTGTGATGAAATCCAATATCACCGGTTTATAAGGGGTTAAATTACAGTTTGGGTAATACAAATGTTTATTTATTGAGCCTTAATTTTATGCTTTTTATTAACTGGCCATTAATAAAATTGAACTGGTAAACTTAAAATGAACTTGGAAAAGTGATTTTAGGTTTAAGACCTTAGACTTAATATCCCACGATCTTCCTTGAGGATAGATAACCCTTTAATAGATTTCCTTACAGGATAGGAATATACCTGTCGGGCGGGGGTAGCCATAATTGGAACTTAATCTTAATAAATTCAGATAACTTGGTTAACATAGGAATATGATTAATTGGGTTATACTCGGTATTTGTATTTGACCATCGGAAATGGCTTTTACATAATTTCGTGTTCCAGATTAATAAACCAATATATTACACAAATGTAAAATAACCACTTCATCTTTTAAGAAGATATTGGAAGGATTCACAACCCTGGATAGTTTTATAAATTTGAATTTTCTTCAATCTTCTTTCAAGCAATTTTATTTACTTGTTTTAATTTTAAAGTCACACCCAATCAAACAATCAATCCATTAGATACTTGTAAACATTTAACTTCATAAATTGATAACAAAATGTTTTAAGTCCTCGTGGGATCGATACTTTTTATACTACTTGAACGATACATGCGCTTGCGTTATACGCGTGTGATTACGCACCGGTCAATTTTTTGGCGCCGTTGCCGGGGACTTATTTATCTTTCACTATTAATTTTAAGGTTATATACATTTACTTGTATCTAATTTCTTTTTACTTATTGTTGTTGTTTTCTTGTGTTTTGGGTTCTCAGAAACTACATGAGACGAACCAGAAGCTTTGAACTCCGACCGCTTGACCCATAAATTGAAAGAACCATCAGACAGCTGAGAAGGGAAAGGCGAGAAGGCCAAGAAGCTTTAGTCAACATGGAACCTGAACCCTTTGGAAGTTGCACCACCAATACCCATTCGAGACAAAACCATTTCGGTGGTCGACAACTTCATTTCCTGTATTGTACTTCCTCATTTACCAGCAAATGTGTGTGACATCAAAACATGCATTCAGATGATTCTGCAGTCAGTGCAGTTAGGGGGGAAAGCAACTGAAGATCCTAATACCCACATCAATAACTTCCTGGAAGTTTGTGGCAATTTCAATTACAACCGAGGAGTCTAAGAAGCAATGAGACTGCGGGTTTTTCCATACTCCTTGAAAGACAGAGCTAAAGCTTGGCTACATTCACTACCAGCAGGTTCCATCACAACTTGGAACGCTTTAGCCACCAAATTTCTTGCAAAGTACTTTCCACCAGCTAGAACTTGAAAACTGAGGAATGACATCATATCCTTTGTGCAACAAGACTCGAAAACTCTCTACGAAGCTTGGGAAAGGTACAAAGATTTGCTCCGGAAATGTCCTCACCATGAGATTCCAAAATGGCTTCAATTCCAAACTTTATATAATGGACTTTCTGGACTAATGTGAACCACAATCGATGCTGCTGCTGGAGGAGCTTTAATGGCAAAAGGAGAAGATCAAGCCTGAGACCTAATCGAAGAAATGACCAACAACAATTCCTTGTGGCCAACAGAAAGAAGCATGATCCAAAGAATTGCAGGAATTTATGAAGTTGGAGCCAATACAGCAGTCAACGCCAAGCTGGATCAGATATGCAAATTCATGGAGACTCTTACCACTAGATCCACAAGTTCACCATATGGAGGAGCACGAGAACCAAACCAACTTGAAGAAACGGTGAATTATGTCAACAATTTCAACAGACATGGGAACAATCCATATTCCAACACCTACAACCCAAGGTGGAGGAATCATCCCAATTTTTCATGGGGCAACAATTCAGGGAAAAAGAACAATCCACCACCTGGATTCCAACAATAGAACTATCCACCACTTGGATTCCAACAACAGAACAAAGGTCAGGAGCAAGCAAATGAACCAGGAATAGCTGAAGTGCTGGCTCAGTTAAAAAAGTACGATGCTATGTTTCAGAACTAATCAGCTTCTATCAAAGCACTGGAGAATCAAATTGGACAACTGGCCAATGCTCAGAGTTACAGACCGCCAGGTAATCTTCCCAGCAACACATAACCAAATCCAAAGAACAGAGGGAATGAGCAATGTCAAGCCATTACTGTGAAAAGCGGTAGGGAGATCAACAAAGATATTGGAATCAAGGCATCCGTTGAAGAAATTCTAAAAGAAACAGGGCAACAGACGGAGGAAAAAGAAGCAAAGGAGAAAGATCAAATCACTCCACCTCCACATTTTCCACAGTGACTTCAGAAAAACAAACTGGACAAGCAGTTTCTTGGAGGTTTTCAAAAAGCTGCACATCAACATCCCATTTTCCGAAGCATTGGAAGAAATGCCCAGCTATGTAAAATTCATGAAAAACATTCTTTCACGAAAATGGAGATTAGGAGACTACGAGAAAATAGCATTAACAGAAGAATGCAGTGCCATCATTCAAAGGAAACTTCCCCTGAAGTTGAAAGATCTGGTTTCACTATCCCATGCACCATTGGAGAACATTACATCGGTAAGACTTTATGTGATTTAGGTGCTATTGTTAACTTGATGCCTTTTTCTATTTACAGGAAACTGCAGATTGGAGAAGCAATGCCTACCTCAGTCTCGTTGCAACTTGCTGATCGAACGCTCGTATTTCCAAGAGGTGTTGTTGAAGATGTGCTGGTCAAAGTTGACAAACTCATTCTCCCAGCAGATTTCATTATCCTTGACATGGAAGAAGACAAAGAAGTACTTATCATTCTTGGGAGACCATTCTTGGCTACAGGTAAAACTGTGATTGATGTGAAAAAATGAGAACTGACCATGAAAGTGCAGGACCAAGAAGTTACCTTCAATGTTTTCAAAGCCATGAAATTCCCGAGAGATGAAAAGGAAGAAGAATGCTTCAGAGTTGATGTTGTTGATAGTATCGTTCAGGATACTGAGCCAAATCCCACAGATACACTTGAAGCTTGCATCACCAACATGGGAGACAGCGAGATAGATGCTGAAATCCTGGAATGTATCAACTACCTTGATAAACCATTCCGATTCAAAGTGACATCACAAGTGGAAAGCCTCGAACTGCCAAAGAAAGATCGAATCAAGCCTTCAATTGAAGAACCACCGCAGTTGGAACTGAAGTTACTTCCGAGCCATCTCAGGTACGCATTTCTTGGAAACTCTTCTGAATTACCTGTTAATATTTCTTCTTCGCTAACATTGGAACATGAAGAAAAATTGCTGAGAGTATTACGAGAGCACAAGAAATCCATTGGCTAGACTATAGCAGACATTCGAGGCATTAGTCCATCATTTTTTATGCACAAGATTCTGATGAACGATGAATACAAACCCACAGTGGAGTATCAACGGAGACTCAATCCAATCATGAAGGAGGTCGTGAAGAAAGAAATCATCAAATGGTTAGATGTTGGCATCATTTACCCTATCTCAGACAGCAGTTGGGTAAATCCTATGCAGTGTGTGCCGAAGAAAGGAGGAATTACGGTTGTCACAAATGAAAAGAACGAGCTGATTCCAACAAGAACGGTGACTGGATGGAGAGTATGCATGGACTACATGAAGCTGAACAAAGCCACGAGAAAGGACCATTTTCTACTACTATTCATTGACCAGATGTTAGACAGACTGGCGGGACATGAGTTCTATTACTTTCTGGACGGATATTCAAGATAAAATCAGATTGCATCGCACCAGAAGATCAGGAGAAAACCACAATTACATGTCCTTATGGTACTTTTGCTTTTCACAGAATGCCGTTTGGATTATGTAATGCCCCCGCTACATTTCAGCGTTGCATGATGGCCATCTTCTCAGACATGTTGGAGCAGAGTATGGAGGTTTTTATGGATGACTTTTCTGTGTTTGGAGATTCGTTTGACCACTGCTTGCAAAATTTGGAACAAGTGTTACAAAGGTGCGAAGATACAAACCTATTACTCAATTGGGAGAAATGTCATTTCATGGTACATTAAGGCATTGTTCTTGGACACCGGATCTCACAAAAGGGAATCGAGGTAGACAAAGCAAAGATTGAAACAATTGAAAAACTACCTCCGCCGACATCTGTCAAAGGGATTCGGAGCTTTCTCGGACATGCAGGTTTTTACTGAAGATTTATCAAAGACTTTTCCAAGATTGCTAAACCTCTGCGCAATCTTCTAGAGAAGGATATGCCTTTCAACTTCACCAAAGAATGCCAGGAAGCTTTTGAGATCTTAAAAAAAAGCTGATTTTTGCCCCCATCATTGTAGCACCAGACTGGACCATTCCATTTGAAGTGATGTGTGATGCTAGTGATTTTACTGTAGGTGCAGTTTTGGGACAACGCAAAGAAAAGATTTTCCACACCATTTACTACTCCAGCAGAACTTTGAATGAAGCTCAACTCAACTACACAACCACTGAAAAGGAGTTTCTCGCAGTTGTGTACGCTTTTGACAAATACCGCTCCTATCTTCTGGGTCCCAAAGTGGTGGTCTACACAGATCATTCAGCAATCAAATACTTGATCACGAAGAAAGATGCCAAACCCAGATTGATCTGTTGGATACTTCTTCTGTAAGAATTCGACGTGGAGATCAGAGACAAGAAAGGTACAGAAAACCAGGTGGCAGATCATTTATCGAGACTCGAGAATGGAGAAACAGCTGGAAAATGGCCGTTGGAATGGAGAACTCAGCAACAAAATAAGTTCTTCAAAGAAGTCAAGCATTATGTCTGGGATGAGCCGTACCTGTTTAAACGTTGTACTGATCAAATACTGAGACGGTGTGTTCCACAGGAGGAAGTTAATAGTGTTTTGCAGCACTGTCATTCATCACCTTATGGCGGACACTTCAGCGGAAACAAAACTGCACCCAAATTCCTACAATCAGGTTTGTTCTGGCCCACTCTTTTAAATATGCTTATCTTTTTGCTCTTCAATGTGACAGGTGCTAGAGATCGGGAAATATTTCGAGGAGAAATGAAGGACCGTTGCAAAACATTCTGGAAGTGGAGATATTAGATGTGTGTGGTATAGATTTCATGGGACCCTTTGTTCCATCATTCGGAAAAATGTACATCCTGGTTGCTATAGACTACGTCTCCAAATGGGTCGAAGCAATTGCACTGCTATCCAATGATTCAAAAGTGGTGATCAAATTCCTGAAAAAGAACATTTTCACTCGGTTCGGAACACCTCGGGCAATTATCAGTGATGGTGGCTCACATTTCTGCAACAGATACTTTGATGCACTCCTATCCAAATACGGAGTTACTCACAAGGTTGCCACTGCTTATCATCCACAGTCAAATGGACAGGTTGAAGTTTCAAACAGAGAAATCAAAAGAATCTTAGAGAGAACCGTTGGATCAACAAGGAGGGACTTGTCAACAAAATTGGATGACGCATTATGGGCCTATCGAACAGCTTACAAGACACCCATTGGTATGTCCCCATATCGTACGGTGTTTGGGAAAGCATGCCATCTGCCAGTTGAGCTTGAACACAAGGCATACTGGGCACTGAAGAAGTTGAATCTTGATCCACAAGCTGCATGAGAGAAAAGACTTCACCAACTCAATGAATTGGAGAAATTTCACCTACAGGCTTATGAAAATGCCAGATTGTACAAAGAAAAGACCAAGAAATGGCATGACAAAAAAATAGTGCACAAACAGTTGGAACCAAGGCAACATGTGTTGTTATACAATTCAAGGTTGAAAATTTTCCCTGGAAAGTTGAAATCAATGTGGTCAGTCCATTGGTGATCACTCAGGTTTTGCCATATGGAGCTGTTGAGTTACTGGATCCCAACACCAACAACACATTCAAGGTTTACAGTCAGCGTGTCAAGCACTACTGGGGAGAATCATTTGAGTGACAAAAAGAAAGTGTCACACTATCAGATCCAGCCTAACGTTCGAGAAGTCACGTCTAGCTGACGACGTTAAACTTAGTGCTAGCAGAGAGGCAATCCATGCAATTTGTGTATATATTGTGATTTGGTGTGATTTAATTTTGTGTGTTTAGTTTTTACAGATTATGACATTTCAGGATGGAAGAAATTCTCGAAAATCTTCACAAGAAAAATCCTTCACTCCCTAAGAACACTTTGATGAAAGTCTACAATGATCGCTTATAACGGATGAGACTACTGATGATCCATGATATTCCTAATGACATTCGTTGGGTAATCGAAGCACGGGTCCGATTAGTAGGTGAGTATTCTGATTCCTGTAATTCTTATTTACCTGGATTTGGAAGAAGCACATATGCAAATAAACATAGAGCTAACCAAATGGGTGTTTGTTACAAATGTGCACGCTAGAATTGCAATACTCGTTGTCGTTCTTTAGGAATGGTGTCTGATAATCGCGAAGACAAAATTAAATTCATTAGGGATGGCTTGAGTAGGGAGTCTGTAGATAATATATATTCGACTCTTGAGACGCATCCCAGCGGATATGTTCATATAGCCATTGCAAATTACATACACAATTCCAAAAAGAAATAAAACAGTTAGGTCTTGAGAATCTGACTCAAAAAGACCCTATTTGCCAATTTATAAGAAAATTGGATGGGAAGCTTGTCACTGAGGTATAGACGTCAATCAAGCCGCTACTTTTCTTATATATATTATATCTCTTTGTCTTTTCCTAATAATTGTAATTTGTTTTGTTGTTTTCTTTTATTTTCTCCGACAGGATCCAGACCTTTTTGACTATCACGATTTATTTTACTATTTAGCTAATACTTGTCATTTGGAAGGTACTAGTGCTATTCTTTTACTCACCCTTTTCAAGTATTATAAATTCAACTCATCATTACACTTTTGAAGACATTTAGAGTAAAACATGGAAGCCACTTCAAGAAAATGAGTTGAAAACATCTGTGTGTTTTGCGGTACTAGTGTTGGTGTTAAGCCACAATACGTAGAGGCAGCACATGAATTGGGTCGAGTCTTAGCTGCAAGGAATATGCATTTAGTATATGGCGGAGGCAATCTTTGACTTATGGGGATCGTTTCAAAAGCTGTACAGGAGGGAGGCAGTCACGTTTTGGGAATCATCCCAAAACCCTTGGCGGAGACAAATCTTATTGGACCATCAAACGGAGAAGAGCTTATCGTGCCAGGTATGTCTGAACGATTGGTAGAAATGATTAATTATGCTGATGCTTTTATTGTTTTGCAGGGTGGCTTGGGTACATTGGAGGAAATTTTTACAGTGTTATCTTGGGCAAACTTGAACATACACCAGAAACCGCTTGGACTGTACAACGTTGAAGGATTTTATGATTTTCTTTGTGTATTTCTTGACGATGCCTGGAGAAATGGGTTTGTGACAAAACCTATGAAAAAACTCTTCTTTAATGATAGAACTGCTCCGGATCTAATTGACGAAATCTTAGCCTATGAACCACAAATTGACCCTATCATTTCAAAATAAATTGGTCCGAGGACGATCGTGGTAAGACGCGTCGGATTAATCTGGATCTTAACCTTTAACTTTTCGTGTAGAATTTCAGCTAACCAGGTATTATCTTCTAAACTCTTCTTCTACTGTTTAAGACATTGGGGACAATATCTCGTTTAGGTTTGGGGGAGGGAATTAGTTGATCAGTATCTTATTTTTAGTGGTGTGTTGTTTTTATTTTTAGTCCAAAATTTTTCGAAAAATACCAAAAAAATTGAAATTTTTTCAAAAATTATAAAAATATTTTGCGTTTTTTTGTTTTTATTTTGACTAAAAAGGTGAATTTGGTAAGAGATAGCTGAGTAAGGAGTTTCCACTCCTGAGACGTGTCTAAAACATATTTTAGAAAAAGTTAATTTTTGTTTATTTCCTTTTGAATTATTTAATTTGTGAATTTTCCATAACACTGACTAAAATGGATCTTCATATGCTCAGTTGGCAGGTATTATCAACATGCATGGTAACATACGGACATAAGTTGTAATTGAAAATTTGTAATATTTAGTGCTCTAGTTTAATTAGGGAAAGCATCTCAAAAAGTGATGGAGTAAAAAAAAACAAAAAAAAAATGTCTGAGGTCCGAGTTATTAAGTCTGTAAGGGTGTTTTAACACCTAGTGCCCTAAAGCCAATTGCTTTGGGAGTCACTGGCCCAAAGCTCGCTACATGGATCAAGGATGTTTCAAAAATATATACATATCTGAAGTCTGAGTAATTAAGTCTGTAGGGGTGTCTTAACTCCTAGTGCCCTAAAGGCAATTCGCTTGGGAGCCACCGACCCAACACTCGCTACATAGAAGGAAGATATTATATATAAATAAAAAAAAATCAAAAATCAAAGAAAAAAATCAGAAAAATCAAAAAATTATTCCATTGCTGCAAAAAGGTGTGAATTCTGATAAAACTTTAGGACAAAATATTACTCTCTTATCAACTACACTTGTGACTGTTGTGGGAAAAAATGAGTTGATTAATATTTTGTCGGCTGTTCATATGGAGAATTGTAAATATAATAGGAGAATTTACATATTCAGTAATTTAGAAAGAAAGAAAACAACTTGTAACTTGGAGTAGAAGTTTCACCTGATTAGTCACTAACTTCTTTATTCTCTTTTCTCTTATCTTTTTACTTTTGTGTGCATTAGTTTTATTATCTTTTTACTTTTGTAAAACCTTTGTGGGTATCGTTGTTGTAAGCCCTCACGAGACTATAACTCGTCCACTAGGGACACCTAGGGGTTTAGAGGCTTGTTGCATATGCTAAATGCAACTGTGATCCCTACGAAAGTGGCTTAGTTTAATTTTAATTGTTTCTTGTATTTTATTTTATTGTTTTGCTCGAGGACTAGCAAAATGTTAGGTTTGGGGGTGTGATGAGCGGAAAATATATCAATATTTACCGCCACTTTTACTTAATATTTTGTTTAGTTTCTCGGGTTTGATGAACATTTAGATGTGTTTTAGTTTATTTTGCTAATAAAATAATATTGGGACACAATGAAATCATTTAGGACGAAATGTGGGTCAAATAAGGGCAAAAATTGGACTTGACATATTAATTTTGGAGATTGGAAACTTGAAAGAGCGTTTTAACGAAGTGCAGTTTTGGAAATTCCAATTTTGCGCATCTGTCGTATTTTGGGCATAACGTTTTACTCCGATATCGGATTGAGCTTATTCAAGTTTCAGATTAAAGAAATCTCAAATATCTACAACTTTGAAAGACAAAATAATTTCGAATTCTGAAGATTTCATGCCCGAAGTTGATGAACCATCCAGAAGTGTGTTGTATATAATTATTAAAGTCATTTTCAATCATTTTCAAAGTAAAAAATAAATTAATAAATAAATAATAAAAATTATCAAATCACCACCAAACATGATAAGCAATTAGTGGAGCAATTAATAATGGATTTGGTGGAGTAATTAATGGAGCAATTAGTGGAGCAATTAGTAATGGATTTGGTGGATGATTTGATGGAGGCAAAATTTTGCCTATAAATACCAAACCATTTCATTTGTAAATTCATATTTTCTTCTAAGGAATTCCTTAAGAATACTAAGAAGATTGTATCTTATTTGTTTATTTACAGCTTTCAGTAATTAATTTCTGCTTTTGCACTTTCTTTTCTTTACTTTTCAGTTTTTACTTTTCAATAATGAGGAGGTAACTCCCCTTTGCTGGGGTAAAAGGTAAATCTCTTATTACTAATATTTAGATTAATCTCCCTTAATTATAATATATAAACTAGTTAAAACCTAACTAAACGAGGATACCACCATATTGGTCGGTTGGAAATTATTTAAATTGGTTTTAACCTGACTAAACTGGATACCGCCAGATTGGTCGGTTGGTAATTAATTATTAATTTGACTTAATCTGGATACCGCATATATGGCTGGTTGGTAATTATCATGCAAAGTTAATATATTATATTAAGGAAGATATCTAAAATATAAGTAATAAAAGTGGATCATTTTACATCAGCATTTTCTTTTATTGTACTTTTACTTTATTTACTTTTCAGCAATTTACTTTCAGCATTTACTTTCAGCAATTTACTTTCAGCAATTTACTTTTAGCATTTACTTTTCAGCAATTTACTTTTCAGCATTTTACTTTATGTCTTTTATTTTATTTAAGTTTTTACTACCCGTAAATATGTGTCGTAACTAAGCCAGTTATCTGGGGTTGTGATGAAATCCAATATCACCGGTTTATAAGGGGTTAAATTACAGTTTGGGTAATATAAAGGTTTATTTATTGAGCCTTAATCCTAATGATTTTTATTAATTGTCCATTAATAAAATTGAACAGGTAAAC
Source organism: Zanthoxylum bungeanum (assembly GCA_019454045.1). Lineage (NCBI taxonomy): Eukaryota > Viridiplantae > Streptophyta > Magnoliopsida > Sapindales > Rutaceae > Zanthoxylum > Zanthoxylum bungeanum. The sequence continues at coordinate 92,139 of SKCR01034849.1, forward strand.
ATATAATGAACTTGGGAAAGGGATTTTAGGTTTAAGACTTTATACTTAATAGCCGACGATCTTCCTTGTGGATAGATAATCCTTTAATAGATTTCCTTACAGGATAGGAATATACCTGTCGGGCGGGGGTAGCCATAATTGGAACTTAATCTTAATAAATTCAGATAACTTGGTTAACATATGAATATGATTAATTGGGTTATACTGGGTATTTGTATTTGACTATCGGAAGAGGCTTTTACATAATTTCGTGTTCCAGGTTAATAAACCAATATATTACACAAATCTAAAATAACCACTTCATCTTTTAAAAAGATATTAGAAGGATTCACAATCCTGTATAGTTTTATAAATTTGAATTTTCTTCAATCTACTTTCAATCAATTTTATTTACTTGTTTTAATTTTAAAGTCACCACCCAATCAAACAATCAATCCATTAGATACTTGTAAACATTTAACTTCATAAATTGATAACATAAGGTTTTAATTCCTCGTGGGATCGATACTTTTTATACTACTTGAACGATACGTGCGCTTGCGTTATACGCGTGTGATTACGCACCAGTCACACTTACCACTGCATTTAGGAATTCCTTCTCAAGGAAAACCGCATGTAGAGCAACAAATACTTTGTTCTCCTGTGGGTGATAGAAGTAATATCCTTTGGTTCCCTAGGATATCCTACAAATAGGCATTTATCCGATTTGGGTTCAAGTTTGGTACCTTCCAAACGTTTGACGTATTCCCAGCATCCCTAAATCTTCAGGAATGAGAAACCCGATTTCGTTCCTGTCCATATTCCATACGGAGTCTGTTGAAAAGACTTTGACAGAACCTTATTCAAAATAAGTATTGCACTGTTCAATGCATATCCCCAGAAGGAAATAGGTAGCTCTGTGCGACTCATTGTAGACCTTTCCATGTCTAACAAAGTTCAGTTTCTCTGTTCGGACACACCGTTTAATTGCGGTGTTCGAGGAGGAGTCCACTGTGAAAGAATACCATATTCTTTCAAGTAATCAAGAAACTCATTGCTTAAGTATTCGCCACCACGGTCCGACCGTAATGTCTTAATACTTTTGCCGGTCTGTTTTTCTACTTCGTGTCGAAACTCTTTGAATTTCTCAAAGGTTTCTGACTTGTGTCTCATGAGATACACATAACCATAACGCGATGCATCATCCGTAAAGGTTACGAAATATTCATATCCACCTCTAGCCTGACTAGACATGGGCCCACAAACGTCACTATGAATGAGGGCTAACAGTTCGGTGGCACGTGCACCTTTACCGCTAAAAGGTATTTTAGGCATTTTGCCTAATAAACAAGATTCACAGACATCATATGAATTTGGATCAATTTCGTCCAAGAACCCACTCTTCGAAAGTGTGGATATGCGAGTCTTGTTAATGTGTCCCAGACGACAATACCACATATAATTTTCATCTTTGTTACTTAGTTTAAGCCTTTTGTTTGTTACATTATATGTTTGAGATTGATTTATATTCAAAATATAAAGACCATTATTTACATCAGCAGTGCAAATCTCCATATCATTTTTATACATAAAACACCCAGTGTTTCTAAGTACAAAAATAGAAATAATATTCCTAGTCAAACTAGGTACATAATAACAGTCTGAAAGTTTAAGTACAAGCCCCGAGGGCAGTTCCAAAACATAAGTGCCAACGGCCAAAACGGTGACTCGTGTCCCATTTCCAAAACACAATGAAAGCGCGTAAAGCCAAGTATTTGAACGAAATTGCAAATTCAATACTGGTCTCCCACTATTTTTCGGCGAGCCTCTAACCCTCTGTTGAGTACTCGGGAAACCTAGTTTCCTAGTGGGCTAGGATCCCGTTAAATAACACACAACCTTGACTTTAGCCAACAAGCTGTATGATATTTAACTAGGTAGATCTCTAAGATCAATTGGATCTCATCCAATTCCTAGATCCGGTAGGTGGACCTCCAAGTCCAAAACATATATATAATATATATGCCAATATATCCAATATAGTTTCCTAACCATTTTCCTCTGAATCAACTAAGCCTTGGCTTTGGCATAACAAGCTTAATGATTCCAGTTAAGCGGGACCCATTGACTTTGGAAAGCTTCGTAATCGATGTCAATGGACAAGAAGTGATATTGACTTTGGAAAAAAAAATCACAACTTGGACAAGACATACGATATGGAACAAAGCCTTCATGATTCAAACACATCCGCGATGGACAAAGGTCTTGACTTTGGCCAACAAACCAGTGCCAATCTTGGATCTTGAGAATGAATCACTCAATGGAAGGAAAACGCTTAATATTTGTTGAGGGTTTTTCGCGTAAATTGGTAACCAATTTATTATCTTTGATTAGGTTTCATCATACACCCTTAAGCATGCATTCTAAAAGCATAATAAGGCGCGGTAAATAAATTAATAATGATATACAGATGGATATCTCACAAATTGTTCATAGAACAAATCACTCCATTTCCTCTCCCCGGTTAGCACTATTCTAACTTCTACCCAATTACATAATACAATTAAAGAAACCTCATTAACATTTAGGGGAATTAGGTGAGAAGAGAATTACAAAGAATCGAGAGATAAGGCAGGACACGCAGGTCCAATTTAATAAATTCTAAATTTACAACAATTTCCAAAATTTCCTTTTCCCTTCTAATATCCATATGATATACATTATTCATACAACACATCCATGTATTCACACAAAGCATGTTTTTCAATCAATCTAATCCAATTAATTAATCTTTGAATAAAGTGATCATCCAATGTTCAAACAACGATTTGATTTGCGCGAGTCAAACTCATTTTAGTATAAGTACTCAAAGTACGAATTATTGAATTATATTGAACTACAATTTAAATATAATTAAATTTGTATTCAATACTAATTCTATATTTAATTCCAAATTAAATAATTACACTATTTAATGCGCCTTTATGACTTAGATTTTAAATCTAATCTTTATGGGTCTCAAAGCCCAATTAACATCCAATGTCCAATTAATTAATGTCCAATGAGCTTTCAATTAATTTCTTAAGGCATGGGCTTTGGTCAATATGGGTCAAACCCAAATACCAAGGCCCAAGTAAGGAATCACCATATTTGCCAAGAAATCAATTTTGGCCCATTAGACCCAATTAAATTTTAAAAGGCCCGTATAATATATTTGGACTTAATGGAATGGTTTAGGCCCAATTTGGATCCAATCCAATTTTCCTAAACCAACTTGGCCCAACCAAGCCCATTAGGCCCAAATACAACATTTTTTTCCCAATTCCAAATTAAGCACAATTAATTAAATTCCAATATTCGAAATTTCATAATTTAATTAATTAAAGTGTATTGCACTAATTAATTATCTAAATTAACATTTCCAAAATAATAATTTAATCAATTAATCATGCTTTATCATAATCAATACATGTCCAACATTATTGAAACAAAATCAACTCATTTTCATGCTATATTGGTCACGACAATTGTGAAATTTTATATCCGATTTCGATTTCAATCCAATTAAATCACAAATTAATATATCCCAAGTATTTAAACACATTCAATGGTCTTAAAACAAAAAATCACCATGACCTTAGGGCACTATAGTATTCGGCCAAGCCATATAATTTGGGGAAAATTAATCCAATTAATTTTTCATCAAATTGATCATGCATAACTCTAAGTTATCAATATATAAACATACTCAAACAAACAATTTGATCAAAACATGCTCAAATCAAATTTACCCAAATTTTAGTATATAAACCCTAATCAAATTTCATGCTCAAATAGGCTCCATGATACCATTTTTGGGTTTCTAAGGTCATCCCAAGATCAATCCAAGCATGAAATAATGTGAATAAGTAAAGGAGAATAGCGGAAATATACTCACTTTGATCGGATTGTAGGATGTGTGTATAACAAAAATTTGCTCCATTTGAAAGTCTCCAAGCTTTCTCTTTGAAGTTGATCTCCAAGCTCCAAGCTTTAAGATTGATTCCAAGCTCTTGGGAAAATTTTCCCTATCACCTTGATATGATTCCTTGATGTGTGCTAGCACTTGAAAAATTGCAACAATTTTTCTCCTTCTTCTATCAAACTCTCGGCCAAGCCAAGTTTTAGAGAGAAAAGGAATTTTGGGCGTGAATGGGTGGAGAGGAAAGAGAGAGAGTGAATGTCTAGACTTGTTAATTTGATTTCCAAAATCAAAGAAAAAGATATACCAAATATTTGGTAAAGGTCATTCATTACTTACACACTTGTGTGTCTTACAAGTCACCATCATTTCATCACCAAATTCCATCACCAAAAAGTGATGAGAATGGCAAGTGATGGGACTTGTGATGTGACACGTGGGCCCCACTTGATTCAAAATCCGAGTGGGCCCGTAAACACATCCCGGGCTCGGGTTCGTTAATTCCGAATTAAAAAATTTTCCTTTGCGACGTAATTAAATCAAATTTAATTAAATAATTATGCCTAGCAAAATTACTATTTACGTCGCTCGCTAGCAAATTAATTAAATTAATTCGTTCGCCCGAATTAAAATCTAATTTTAATTCCGTTATGAAATATAATTTCATTTAATATATTGAATATATTATTTTATCGATTAATTCCAAATTAATCATTCTCTCTCTCTTCTAATAGTATTTTATCCTAGATAAAATCTTTCCGCAATTAATCCTAGATTAATTATGTTCGAATCATACGTCATCGGTGAATCTTCGGGAAGCGACCCATGAGATCCCTGGATATGTTGGCAGTAAATCCGGTCGTCGGACTATCCAAACACGTGCGTACCTCGTACCACGTTTTTACCGATTTACGAGACATGGTTGGCTTCTAGCAAAGCAACGTGCCTACCCAATTCTCCAGAAATATTCTTAAAGGAATATATAATCTTTGTCAGGCCAAGTATACGTAGTATTGCATATTGCGATCCAGTATTGGATGTCACATGCAAGGCCTGGGGCTGGAATAATGTATGCCCCGTACGAAGCATATATCGGATCACAAGCAACTAGTCTCTTTAATCGGATAATCATGACCTTGTCATATTATCCCGATGGTTGCAACACATTAGAGTACCAGTTTTGTATCCGTACGTGATCATCATCTCCATATGACTGAAGTGATACTTCCGTCTTGACATCACACCCAATACACTACGATTCTCAATAAACCCAGAAGAGGCGTACAGAGAACCTATTAAAGTTTTGGACGACCAAAACCAAAGCGTATTGATTGTCACAAGTACTAGCGATGTAAGTCTCAGGTTAAGACCAAATACACCTACCCTGATTCGGATTCCCATAGACACATAGTCATACTACTAATGAGATTCCGAGGGGTCTATCCAGAGCGAAGCTGTTTCCGTACCATCTGTAAACACTACCTCCTATCACACTTGCATAAGTATCCAATACTTAAATATATGAGAACTATGCTGTTACGCTACCATAACACGTACAAGTGCAATACTAGTCTATTCCACATTATCGATGTCTAGTCTCGATAATACTGCGACTAGGGATATTTAATGATTAAACCTTTATGGATTGATATTGTCTCATATCTTATAATCCGGAACTAATCATAAGGACTTTTATCATTTATATATTCAAGTAATCAAATTACAAAATGATAAAATGCAATTTCCATTGTCACATAGTTAATTTGTACAAAAACCACAATGTCTTTTACAAATAGTGACGCTTTGGGTCATAATTGTCCAACAGGAACAAGGTGGTGCAAATGAAGAATAATCAGATTTATATTAGCAACAAATATAAAAGATGAAGACAGTAGAACCTAGTGGTTGAAGCCTGAAAGTAATTGGAAGTCAGCAATAAGGAAATAGACAGTTAAGTAGTCAAACTAAGAGGATAAATTTTGCCTAGCTCAAAATGAGCAAGTAGAACTGGAAATGTATTAGGACGAGTGTTCCTATTAACAATAAGGAGTATCTTTGTATATTTTAATTTCAAGTTATGGTGGAACTTGAAGAAACCTAACGTTAAAAGACACAATCACCTTTTAGCATAAAAAGGCGTTAGGTAAGAAAAGATTGAGGATATACTCAAAAAGATCATTAAGGGAGTTATATTATATAAATGAGGTATACTTAAGGCCAAGGAAAGCAAAAAGTTATTGACTGTAGTACAAATTATTATAGGGATATGATAGCTACAAGGAATTGCAGAAGCCAAGCGATATCTAATAGTTGGTAATAATATAACAAGAGAAATAAGAGGTGAAATTAAGAAATTCTTGCAGAGCAGCCATGGATAGACCCATATTAGCATAATACAACTAGATCATTTGGGATTCTACAAGTTGAATATACTTTCGTGAAAATAAATATGGAATAAATAGTTATCCAAAAAGTCTTAGAGAAGTAATAAGCCTTAAAGGAAAGAAAGAAATAAATAAAAGACAATCATAGAGTGTTAGATAGAAAGAAGTAACCCTCTGATACCAGTTCAAGAAGAACAAGAGTTCAGACCTTAAGAAATAAAGTTATATCGTGCTACATTTCTATAAAAAAAAATTAAAGGGTTCTAAAGAGAACATCAAGGAATTAAGCTTTCACCTGTGTAAACCAAGTATGGTATATCAAGCCAAGAAATTCCCAGAAGTTGCAGTACCAAGCTTAGTATTAGAAAGGTTTCGAGGATGAATCCTATTTAAGGGGGGAGAATTTGTAAAGACCGGGAGTCTCAACTACTGTTACATCGTGGGACGAGTGTCACATAATATAAATAATGTCTGGACATATATACTGATAGGTGATAAACACACATGTAACGTAAGCACACATATCGCTCAAGTAGTATAAAAATATCGATCTCATGAGGACTTAATTTCTATTGTTGTTATTAATTATTGATTCTATTTATTTACATGTATCTATTTAAAGTTAGAAGGGAATGATTGCTTGATTGGTTGGTTGAATGTGGATTTGCTAAATAAATAAATAAAAACACAAAAGAAAATACTAAGGAAAATAAACAAAAAACACAAACATTTAGGGTTATGATTCCACATAATATTATTCTAATGATGAATTGATTCTCTTATATATGTATAATAAATCAGTTTGCTAACCTGGAACAAGAAGATATGCAAAAGCCTCTTCCGATGGTCAGATGCAAACACCCAAAATAACCCAATTAATCATATGTCTATGTTAACCAAGTTACATGAATTCATTAAGTTCAAGTTCCAATTGTGGCTACCCCCGCCAGACAGGTATATGTCTATCCTGGAAGGAAATCTACCTAAAGATCATTTGCCCAAAGGTGAGATCGTGAGCTATTTAATCTAAGGCTGAAACCTAAAATCTCTTTTCCAAGTTCATTTTAAGTTTACCATATCAATCTTATTGGTGATCAGGCAATAAGAAGCATTAAGCATAAGATTCAATAAAGAAACCAAAGTATTACCCATAATATAATTAAATCAATTATTAAGCATGTGAATATTGTGCTTCATCACTTCCCTAGATTAAAAAATAAAATGTAGGGTTTAAGGGATCCATCTTTAATATTTCAAATGTAGAAATATCACTTTATTATAATATAGAAATTGTCAGTGTTAACCAATTAAGTAAACCAGCCATAAATGCGGTGATATTACTTGTCAATAAATCAGCCATATAGGTGGTGTCACATTATGTCAAATAGTAAAAACCAGCCATTAAGACGGTATCAACTTTAATCCATATTATTAAATTAAAATTTCCATATTTTAAATTAAGTGAGATTAATCTACCTTATCATATTAAAGGTTTCACCCTTCCCCTAGCGGAATTTAACAACTAAACATAAAAGAAAGTAAAAACACACAAACTATTATTACTAAAAAAATATAAATAAAAATACATTACCAAACTACTAAATAAAACACACAAGATACAATCCTTAATTTTCATGAAACCAATGAAAGTATGAAATTTACAAATGACATGGCTTGGTATTTATAGGCAAAATTTTGCCTCCACCAATTTCTGCACAAATTTCTCCACCAAACATGGCACCAAATATGGCACCAAATCCTTAACCAAACATGCAAGCATGTTTAGTAGAAGTTTGACAATTGTAAATTGTCATTTTCCATTTTTTATTTTTGAAAATGACTTTAGTAATTACTCATAACAAAATTTTACATTTTTTATCCATTACGGTCATGAAAACTTCAGAATTCAAAAATCTTATGAACTTCAAAATTGAATATCTTTGAGTTTTCTTTAAGCTTGATCTTGAATCATCTCAATTTGATATCGGAGTAAAACGCTATGGCCAAAATACGAAAATTACACAAAGCTGAAATTTCTGAAGTTGAACTTCGTTAGAACACCATTTCAAGTTTCCAACCTCAAAAATTCAAATGTCAAGTCCAGTTTTTGCCCTTATTTGTTCCATATTTCATCCTGAATGATTCCATTGAGTCCCGATTTTATTTTATCTGTAAAATAAATAAGAACACATCAAAACGTTAATAAAACCTGAGAAACCATACAAAATATTAGGTCAAAATGGCGGTAAATAGTGATATATTTTCCGCTCATCACACCCCTAAACCTAACATTTTTATAGTCCTCGAGCAAAACAACAAAATAAATAAACAACTTTAATAATAAAATTAAACTAAGCCACTTTCGTAGGGATCACGATTGCATGTAGCGTATGCAACAAGCCTTTAAACCTCTAGGTGTCCCTAGTGGACGAGTTATAGTCTTGTGAGGGCCTATAGTGACGATACCACAAACGTCAATGAAATGCATACAAAAACAAAAGACAAAAGGAAAGAAGAAATAAAATAAAATAAAATAATAGCTATATATACTGTTGGGAAGCGGCCGCGAGTACGCAGTGGAAAATCAAACATTACGAAATTATGATACCATTATCTTTTTGCCAAAGACCCATTTGTTTTATACAAGCCTAGGCATCTTACTATATATTCTAAGCATAACAACTCATAAAACATGCGAAGAACATAAACCTAAACATGTTAACTATCATAAGAACTCTAATTAAAATAAATAAAGAAAAATACTTACTTGAACCGAAGACTCCTCCAGTCCTCCCTCCAATCTACAAGCTTTTCTCACACTCAGCAAGCTCTTCCACGTTACAAAGAGCCATCCAAGTGTGTGGCCTCCAAATGTGCACACACCAAAGCCAAAACTCAACGGTAAGAGTACGCCTTGAGTGCACGGGTATTTTGCCCTTTGTGCTAGCCTAGGAAAATACCTCAAAACTTTTAACTCGAGGTTCCTCTCGTCAATTAAACTTAAGGATCCTCCAAATCAGTGGCTTACTCTTAAACTTTATAGTTACTCACTTATATAAACCCAATAAATGAAAGGTTTGGTTCAAAAATTTGTAAAGAATTCGTTGGGTTTATATAGGTGCTCCAAAGACAACAAAATTAATTAAGAATCCGATGTGGGATAAAAGCTAATTTAGTCTTAGCCATTGGATCTTAATTTAGTGGTTTAATGAGATTATAAAACCCTAACAAGAGTTTGGGCCGAATTGGAATTCAAAACAAATAACAAATAAATTTTTTTTACTATTCACGTTTATTTATTCCAATTCCCAAAGTGCCCCTATCGTCATTCACCAATCCCAAAGCCACTATGGAACCTCATAAATGATCTGTTCAATAATTAAACACATTGAACCATTTATGAACAATTCCTACAGCAATCATATATGTTGTTAAATTTGTATTGTGCACTGTTAACCATTGATTTCGACTTTGTTGTGTGTGACCTTTTGGGTTCCCCTCAAGTTGGACATGAAATGAATCGTGATAATTTAATCGAACATAAATTATCCTTCGATCAGATGGTCGTTCGATTTCAATGACCAAGGTTGACATCTAGCAACATGCCAAGGCCCTCAAATGAGAAGGAAATATATATACCCATTATGTATGCGATTTACATATGATACGGTCTATTGCCTCTCTGTATCCCCACCGTTTGACCTAGGGTATGGAAAGTGTCTACCCATATAGTCAAAGGTATGATGTTGATAGTGTCATGAATCGTGCTAACCCAAGAATCTCACATGATTCTTCCGCTGCTGCCACAGTCTCAAGCACTGATCACACATATCAACCCGCGAACTAGAATACTACTCTTATAAGAAAATATTATCCGAGAGAGTGGCGATTCTCTGTTGTATCTTTACAAACTTCATGTGTTTCAACAAATGACCCAATCATACCCTTATGACCGGATCTTTTGAAACGGGGAAGGAGATTGTCAAAGTTATTTGATCCACACATTAGATTGTAAAAACCTCAAGTCTAAGGACTAGTCATACAATCGATACATGAAAGTTCTCACAGACACATGGGATAAACACTCCATGTGAAAACTTTCGGAGGTTAGTTCGATGGACACGATCAACTCATCATCCATGTGATACACCAAGCGGACGGATCTCCGCTAGTAGCCTATGAGATCGGCTACCTCACTTAAGGGCGGATCATATCATCATGCTAGTCTCTCCGTTTTGTGAACGCCCAGATTATTCACAAAAGTATGACTATGAACGTTTGAGAGTAATGATTCTCATAAGGCGTGGAAGCCATCATCTTATTACTCCAATGGCTTTATTACAGTGTTTGATGATTCATATAAGTTATGTAAGACACGTATAATAAAGATTTCCATTTTATTAATTAATGATAATATTACAAATACATGTACATATAGCCCAACCACAAGTTGGGTATAGGGCATATCCCTAACCTATACAATTTCCTCAGAGAATGTCTAGAAACAAAGTTAAAGGAACCTTTAAAATGCAAACTACAATTAAAATCCTTTCCTTTGACAAAATATCTTACTCAGACTCTGAGTGTGTGTGTGAATAGCCCTGCAAACAGCTTCGATTCTAAGTTATTAACTAGGTGAGTTTGTCTCAATTCTCAGTAGTTAATGGGTCAAACCAACCTAACTATCTAAAATTGTTCTGTCTAGACTCCCAAACTAGTTGGCTTTAGGGCACTGGGTGCTAATACACCCCTACGGACTTAATTACTCGGATCTCGGATGTCTTATTTTTTTATATAACATCTTTAATCCATGTAGCGAGCTTTAGGCCAGTGACTCCAAAACCAGTTGCCTTTAGGGCACTAGGAGTTAAGACACCCCTACAGACTTAATTACTCGGATCTTAGATGTTATTTATTAATATACATTGTTTTTTTTATCATCATTCCTCACATCAAAAATAGCTGCAGATAGAAACAGATATTCAGGCAAACGGTCATTCATCAACCACCGATTATTTTAACTAGTCACTTTGTCAATTCTTTATTATCTAACTGCTACAGAACTATTTTTTTAAGTGCATATGAGTCTGACCTAGATATTAGGTTCAAAGTATAGGATAAAAGTGAAATAAACTTTTATCTTTTCCTAGAATATTTTAATAAGACAAACAATCTCATCATTAGACTATATATATATATTTTTAAATAAAGCATGCAGAAATTAAAACACACAAAACATGCAAAACACACGACATGTAGAGAATAAAAACATACAGGAAAGAAAAAATTTGACGGAGAAAACAAATATACATAAACAACCTCACCCCCAAACCTAAACCAAGCATTGTCCCCAATGCGTTACAAAACAAAAGAATGATAAAGGAACAAAGCTACCGTGATTCCTTTTAGGGGCCATTTAACTTTTTTTTATTTGGGCAAAATCGAGTCAAGTAACGAATATATCCACTAGGACATGTATCAAGAGTTGAATCCTTAGTCTAGTATGATGCTTGAATTTGAATGGGAGTTTCTTTTTTGTCAAGCTTCTGGGCGGTGTCTTTGATTTGTACTCCCCAAAACAATGATGTTTCTTCTGAATGTATGAGATCTTTAATTTGGTCAGACATTTGCTTCTCCATTTATTTTGCTTCTATCTCCATATTTTCTTTACAGATGTATTTTAAGATTTCTTTGTTCAGATCTTCATCTGTCATCTATGAAATGCATGCTCCATATGTGTCAACCTGAGGATGTAAAGATGTGTCTGATTGTAGGTCTTTATCCTCCATGGTTGGTATGAATGGTTCGAGTAGGTCTTCTTCAACATCAGTGCAATGCATGCTCCAAGATCTTCATTTTGAGGATACATATTTTCATCCTCATTTGTTGGTGTAGTTGGTATAAACAGCTATGCTTCTTGTTCCTCATCAGAGTTCGATGAATAATAAAGATAAAATTGAGATTCTTCTAGTTTGGGCTCCTGAACTGATACTGCTCAGCCTCTTCCTCTGTTAAGGTGTCATCATAAAATGATTGGTATTAGAAGGATTTGTCAGTGTTATTTGAATTTGTTCCGTGAGGTATGTAGTTCTGGTTATTAATTATTTGTCTCCATTCATTTACCATCATTTGTAAGGTTTTGATTTGATCTAGAAATATTGCATCATGTTCAGCTTCCCATTTCTCGAGCCTGTTTATCAACTGTCTTCCCATTAATGGTTCTGGTCTTTGAAGATCGTAGGTTGATGGTGGATAAGATGGAAAATGTGGTTCAGTGAAATATGCTGGTTCATTATATGAAGGTCTCTGATAGTTCTGTCACCCTGAATTGTAGTTGTACTCGCAATGATTGCTAAGGTGGTTACCATTGCATATCTCACATCTGATCATTTTTTTCTGAAATGGTTGAGCAAATGTGGTGTTGAATGGCTCTGACATCTATGGATAGTTGTTGGGCAGAAAAACAGGCCTCATAAAACCGGACTATTGCTCCCTAATTTAGGGTGTAACTTCTTTTTGTAAAGCTCGTAATTCTTACATCTACCAATATTGTTCCATTTTCAACCACCTAAAAAAAAAGAAATAAAAATTACAGATAAAGAAAATTAGATACAAGTAAAATAGATAGCTTCAAAATTAATAACGCAAGAAAAATAAGTCCCCGACAACGGCGCCAAAAACTTGATCGGCGATAAATACACATGTAACGCAAGTGCATATATCGCTCAAGTAGTATAAAAATATCGATACCACGAGGACTTAATTTCTATTTTTGTTATTAATTATTGATTCTATTTATTTACAGGTATCTAATTAAAGGGAGAATGGATTGATTAGTTGGTTAAATATGGATTTGTAAAATAAATAAATAAATAAAAACACAAAAGAAAATACTAAGGAAAATAAACAACAGACACAAACATCTAGGGTTATGATTCCACACAATATTATTCTAATGATGAATTGATTCTCTTATATATGTATAATAAATATGTTTGCTAACCTGGAACACGAAGATATGCAAAAGCCTCTTCCGATGGTCAGATGCAAACACCCAAAATAACTCAATTAATCATATATCTATGTTAACCAAGTTACCCGAATTCATTAAGTTCAAGTTCTAATTGTGGCTACCCCCGCCCGACAGGTTTATGCCTATCCTGGAAGGAAATCAACATAGAGATCATTTGCCCTAAGGTGAGATCGTGAGCTATTGAATCTAAGGCTGAAACCTAAAATCTCTTTTCCAAGTTCATTTTAAGTTTACCACATCAATCTTATTGGTGATCAGGAAACAAGAAGCATTAAGCTTAAGATTCAATAAAAAAACCAAAGTATTACCAATAATATAATTAAATCAATTATTATGCATGTGAATATTGTGCTTCATCACTTCCTCAGATTACAAATAAAATACTGGGTTAAGGAATACACCTTTAATATTTCAAATGTAGAAATCTCACTTTATTATAATATAGAAATTGTTAGTATTAACCAATTAAGTCAAACCAGCCATAAAGGCGGTGTTATTATTTGTCCATAAACCAGCCATATAGGAAGTAATCATCTGTCACCTAAAGACTGACCATATAGGCGGTGTCACATTATGTCAAATAAATAAAACCAGCCATTAAGATGGTATTAAGTTTAATCCACATTATTAAATTACAATTTCCATATTATAAATTAAGTGAGATTAATCTGCCTTATCATATTAAAGGTTTCACCATTCCCCCAGCGGAATTTAACTACTAAACATAAAAGAAAGTAAAAACACACAAACTATTATTACTAAAAAAATAAAAAGAAAAATACATTACAAAACTACTAAATAAAACACATAAGATACAATCCTTAATTCTTATTCAAGAAACCAAGGAAAGTATGAAATTTATAAATGAAATGGCTTGGTATTTATAGGTAAAATTTTGCCTCCACCAATTTCTCCACAAATTTCTCTGCCAAACATGGCACCAAATCCTTCACCAAACATGCAAGCATGTTTGGTGGCAGTTTGACAATTGTAAATTGTCATTTTCCATTTTTTTTTTTTTTGAAAATGACTTTAGTAATTACTCATAACATAATTTTTGATTTTTCATCACTTTCGGTCATGAAAACTTCAAAATTCGAAAATCTTATGAACTTTAAAGTTGTAGATCTTTGATTCTTCTTTAATATGGAACTTGAATCACCTCAATCCGATATCGGAGTAAAAAGTTATGGTAAAATACGAAAATTACGCAAAGTTGAAATTTTCGAAATTGAACTTCGTTAGAACGCCATTTCAAGTTTCGAACCTCCAAAATTTAAATGTCAAGTCCAGTTTTTGCTCTTATTTGTTCCACATTTCGTCCTGAATGATTCTATTGGGTCCCGATTTTATTTTATATGTAAAATAAATAATAACACATCAAAACGTTCATAAAACCCAAGAAACCATACAAAATTTTAGGTCAGAAGGGCGGTAAATAGTGATATATTTTACGCTTATCATATACCCTCATAAAATTACTTTGGAAAACAGTCGGCTAAATCTTCGAAAATTTTGATACTAGATGGTACGATGTTCTATTCTGAAGAGCCCAGGATATTTGGGCCGTAACTTTCTCATACAAACTCCGATTGTTATGAACTTTATATCGCCGGAAAGCTCAGATCGAGACCTAGAACTTCCGGGTTGAATAGTTTTCCAAATTCGAATAACAAACAGGTCAAAATTACTGATAAAAAATCTGGATTAATAAAGCTTGTGGACCCATCTAGAAAAATCTCAAACTGTCTCTAAATTTCTGAACTCTTCTTTAATGATACAAATTACAAAGAGCCCTAGTATAAAAAGAGAACTATTTTAGCATCTCCAACATTAGAAGAAAAGAAAGAAAAACGTAGAAGAATGAGAAGAGAGAAAGAAGAAGAAAAAAAAAGGAAGGAAAAAAGAGGAGACAAGTATCAACCGTCACACATCAAGCTAGCAATGAAAGCTTAGAAGATGAAGAAAATCAAGCAAGTTAAGGTAAGGGAATTTTGACCCAAATTTTGAATTATGGAATTTTGATGATATAAAGTTAGGATGGTGTTAGTAAAATATTAAGAACTGAATTTAGTAAAGAAATGAAATGGAAGTGGATTGTGGAGAGAAATGCCCAAATATTGAAAATCCTAGGTGTTGAGCTAAAGTGGCAGTTATGAGATTATGAGTTGAATTAGTGATGGAATGTTGATTTAACATATTTGGAAATTAAAGTTAAAGAATTATTTATGCAAAACAAAAGTATGAGAGGTTTGGGATGCATTAGTGTATAATAAACTTTGAGAAGCAAGTTTTAAAAACCTGAAAAATAGACGTGCGTCGCGACGCCAAGGAGTTCTGTGTCGCGACACATACTGGGCAATTAATGTAGAATCATTTCTCGTTTTTCCTGGTCGCAACGCGAACTAGAAATTTTCATACACGCATTTCTGGAATTATGCGTGTCGTGACGCGAAGACCAGAACTTCCCCAAATCAGTTTTAAATCATTCCAGTTTCACCCTAGCATGTTAGAGACCACCCTAAGGGTCTCGTATCAGCTCGCATACTGATGAGTGGAAAATATATCAATATTTACCGCCCATTTTACTTAATATTTTGTATAGTTTCTTAAGTTTTGTGAATATTTTGATGTGTTTTATGTTATTTTACATATAAATAAATTTTCGGAACTCACTGGAATCGAATCGGGACTAAAATGGAAAAATTCAGATCAAAAATGGCAAAATTTGAAATTTTATGTCCACGTATCACGACGCACAACATCTTATGCGTCGCGACATGCAACCAATAATCCAGCTGCTAACATGCATCATCACCACGTCATCATGTGCATCATCATGTGCGTCATCATGATGTCAGCGTCGCGATGCCAAGCCTTCATGCGTCGCGACACCGAGACAATTATTGAGCTGCTGACACTTGTACAGTACTATAGCACGCGTCGTGACGCGTGTCGATTTGGAGCCTATAAATTGAGGCTAAATTCAAAAGGAAAATTCATACTTTCTTCTGGGGAATTTCCTTAGAAGCATGAGTAGGTAACTTCTTTCTGATGGGGTAAAGGTGAAGCTTTTATTATAATAAATTGTTTGTTTTAATTTCAGTTTTCTTGTATTTAATTTTTTTTTAATTAATAAATCTTTCATTGTTTTACTTAAAAGCATGAGTAGGTAACTTCTTTCTGATGGGGTAAAGGTGAAGCTTTTATTATAATAATTTAGATTAATCTCCTTTAGTTATAATATATAAATTATCTTAAAACCTAACTTAATTGGATACCGCTTTATTGGTCGGTCGGACTTAATTAAATTAATTTTAACCTGACTTAATCGGATACCACCTTTATGGTTGGTTGGAATTAATTAAAAATCTAACTTAATCAAGATACCGCCTATATGGTCGGTTGGTAATATAACACAAATTTATATATTATAATAAGGGAGATTTCTAGATTTGAAATAATAAAAGTGGATCCCCAAACCCCATCATTTTATTCCATTGCTGTAATTTTTACCCTTTTAGTTTTCAAATTTGTTTTATAATGTTTTATTTATTTATGTCTTTAGTAATCCTTGATATGTGTTGTAACTAAATATCTTATTTAGGGTTGTGATGAATTCCAATACCATAGGCTTATAAGTTAGTTATTTTGTGTCTTGTGTGATGTATAGGTTTATTTATTGAGTCTTAGTCTTAATGCTTCTTATTAACTGGACACTAATAAGATTGATATGGTAAACTTAAAATCAACTTGACAAAGAGATTTTAGATTTCAGCCTTAGACTCAATAGCTCACGATCTCACCTTAGGGTAAATTTACCTTATGGTAGATTTCCTTCGGGATAGACATATACCTCTCGGGCGTGGGTAGCCACAATTGGAACTTAATCTTATAATTCAGAGTTCTTGGTTAACATAGACATATAGTTAATTGGATTACTTTGGGTGTTTGCATCTGACCATCGACAGAGGCTTTTGTATATTTTCATGTTCTAGGTTAATAAACTGATATATTACACAAACATGAGATAATCACTTCTTTTTAAAATATATTGGAATGATTCACACCCTAGATAGCTTTATAATATTGATTACTTTTTAATTTACTTTCGCACTGTTTAATTACTTATCTTTAGTAAACATCATCAATCAGCTAACAATCAAATCAATTAGATACTCGTAGATATTTAGCTTCATAAATTGATAGCATATGTATCAAGTCCTCATATGATCGATAACTGGACACTAATAAGATTGATATGGTAAACTTAAAATCAACTTGACAAAGAGATTTTAGGTTTCAGCCTTAGACTCAATAGCTCACGATCTCACCTTAGGGTAAATTTACCTTAGGGTAGATTTCCTTCCGGGATAGACATATACCTCTCGGGCGTGGGTAGCCACAATTGGAACTTAATCTTAATAAATTCAGAGTTTCTTGGTTAACATAGACATATAGTTAATTGGATTACTTTGGGTGTTTGCATCTGACCATCGACAGAGGCTTTTGTATATTTTCATGTTCTAGGTTAATAAACTGATATATTACACAAAAATGAGATAATCACTTCATTTTTAAAATATATTGGAATGATTCACAACCCTAGATAGCTTTATAATATTGATTACTTTTTAATTTACTTTCGCACTGTTTAATTACTTATCTTTAGTAAACATCATCAATCAGCTAACAATCAAATCAATTAGATACTCGTAGATATTTAGCTTCATAAATTGATAGCATATGTATCAAGTCCTCATATGATCGATACATTTTATACAACTTGAGTGATACGTGCACATGCGTAACGTGTGTGTTTACCAGCGATCAAGTTTTTGGCGCCATTGTCGGGGACTTATTTATCTGTTACTATTAATTTTGGGGTTAGATACTTTACTTTTGTCTAATTTGTTTTTACTTATTATTTTTATTTTCTTCTGTTTCAGGTTCTCATCCACTATATGAGAAGAAACAGAAGCTTTGAAATCTGTCCGCTTGACCCATAAATTGAAAGAACAATCAGATTGTTGAGAAGGGAAATGCGAGAAGATCAAGAAGTATTGCTCAACATGAACAATCAAGAACCTGAACCTTTGGAAGTTGCACCACCAATTCCCATTCGAGACAAAACAATTCCGGTAGTTGACGGCTTCATATCATGCATTGTACTTCCTCTCTTACCAGTAAATGTGTGTGACATCAAAACATGCATTCAGATGATACAGCAATCTGTCCAATTCGGGGGAAGTGCAACTGAAGATCCTAATGCCCACATCAGTAACTTCTTGGAAGTTTGCGGCACATTCAATTGCAATCGAGCGGCATAAGAAGCAATACGACTGCGTGTGTTCCCATATTCTTTGAAAGACAAAGCTAAGGCTTGGCTTCATTCTTTACCAGCAGGTTCCATCACAACTTGGAACACTCTTGCCACCAAATTCCTTGCAAAATACTTTCCCCCAACAAAAACAGCAAAGCTGATGAACTACATCACATCCTTTATGTAACATAACTCAGAATCCCTCTGCGAAGCGTGGGAAAGATACAAGGAATTGCTCCGAAAATATCCTCACCATAAAATTGCAAAGTGGCTTCAAGTCCAAACCTTTTATAATAGACTTTCTGGACTAATGAGAACCATAATAGATGATGCTGCTGAAGGAGCGTTAATGGCAAAATGAGAAGATCAGACCTGGACTTAATTGATTAAATTGCCAACAATAATTCATTGTGGCCAACAGAAAGGTTCATGATCCAATGAATAGTAAGAAGCCACGAAGTCGGAGCCAACATAACAATGAATGCCAAGCTGGATTAGATATGCAAATGTCTGGAAACTCTTAACATGTAGGTAAATGATGGATCCACCAGTTCACCATATGGAGGAGCACCAGAGGCAGAATCTTACAACCAACATGATGAGACTGTGAACTATGTCAGTAACTTCAACAGACATGGAAACAATCCATACTTAAATACCTACAACCTATGTTGGAGGAATCATCCCAATTTCGCATGGAACAACACTTCAGGGCAAAGGAACAATCCACCGCCTGAATTCCAACAGTAGAATAAAATCCATAAGTATTAAAAAGAACCAGGAATAGCAGAAGTGCTGGCCCAAATGAAAAAGCAAGAAGCCAAATATGATGCTATGTTTCAAAGCCAATCAGCTTCTATAAAGGCACTGGAAAATCAATTGGGACAACTGGCCAATGCTCAGAGTTACAGATTGCAAGGTACCCTTACTAGCAACATAGGGAATGAGTAATGCCAAGCCATCACTTTGAAAAGTGGCACTGAAATCAACAAAGTTGTTGGAGTCAATGCATCTACTGAGGAAGTTCTAAAAGAAAGCAGCGAAGCAGATCCACAGATGGAGGAAAAATAAGCAAAAGAAAATGACCGAGAAAGATTTACTCTACCTTCACCTTTTCGTCAGCGTTTCTAGAAACACAATCTGGACAAACAATTTGCTCGATTCCTCGAGATCTTTAAAAAGCTGCATATCAACATTCCATTTGCAGAAGCGTTGGAACAAATGCCCAGCAATGTCAAATTCATGAAAGATATTATGTCACGAAAGCAAATATTGGGAGATTATGAGATTTTAGCATTGACAGAAGAATGCAGCGCCATCATTCAGATGAGGCTTCCCCCAAAGTTGAAAGATCCTGGCAGTTTCACCATCCCTTGGACCATAGGAGAACATTACTTCGGTAAGGCTTTGTGTGATTTAGGTGCTAATATTAACTCGAAGCTTTTGTCTATTTATAGGAAACTACAGATTGGAGAAGCAAAGCCCACCTCAGTCACTCTGCAACTTGCTGATAGATCACTCACATTTCTGAGAGGTGTAGTGGAAGATATATTGGTCAAAGTCGACAAATTTATTTTCCCAGTAGATTTTATTGTCCTTGACATGGAGGAAGACAAAGACGTACCCATCATCCTCGGGAGGCCATTCTTGGCTACAGATCGAACAATTATTGATGTATAAAAATGTGAACTAACCATGAGGGTGCATGACCAAGAAGTAACATTCAATGTTTTGAAAGCCATGAAATTCCCGAATGACGAAAAAGAGGAGGAATGTTTCAGACTTGATGTAATAGAAAGTATTATCCAGAACACAGATGCAATGTAACTTTCCAATGACAATGCATCACCAACACGATTGACAGAGAACTAGATAATGAGATTTTGGAATGTATCAACTATCTTGATGAAGCCTCTCGCTTCAGATCGACGCCATATATGGAAAGTTTGGAATTACCAAAAAAGAGTGAATCAAGCCCTCCATTGAAGAACCACCGCAGTTGGAAAAAAGCCACTTCCGAGCCATCTCAGGTATGCATACTTGGAAAACTCTTCAGATTTACCTGTGATTATTTCTTCAACATTAACGTGGGTGCAGAAGGATAAGTTGTTGAGATTGCTACGTGAGCACAAGAAAGCTATTGGCTGGACTATAGTAGACATTTGAGGCATCGGTCCATTATTTTGCTTGCATAAAATCTTGATGAACAATGAGTACAAAGCCACAGTGGAGCATCAACGGAGACTGAATCCAATCATGAAGGAAGTCTTAAAGAAAGAAATCATCAAATGGTTGGACGCAGGCATCATTCATCCTATCTTTGACAACACTTGGGTGAGTCCTATGTTGGGATGTATGCCCTAGAGCTGCATGTAATGTAATCGATTTTATATGTTTTGAAATAAAATGATGCATTATTCATTTATCAAAATATTTGTTTAATTTTCTCATATTATAAATTATCTAGAATGCCCTATATTACTTACATGCCTTCAAACTTAGTTTATGGGTGTCATACACAAGAGGATTTAAGTCTGAATTTAGTAATCTTAAATAGTCTATAGAGTGCAAACAAAGCGGGTACTTTGTTTGTAGTTTATCTATAGCTACGGTCCATTCTATATTTATATGGCGACCTTTATCCGGGATCGTCCATGTAGAGACATGAGAATGGAGGCACCTTGTATGATGTGATCATATAGGACTAGACCCATATGGAAATGAAATTCTTATAATATCTGTTAAATAATGAAAGTCATTTCGATCTACTATATTGGTCATATATTGATTGATCTTAATCTAGAGTGTACTACAAACTACTGTATGGGAGACTATGTCCTTTCATTTACAAAGGTGAGGTTGGTGTAGTAGTCCAGACCAATAACAACGTACTTTGGGGGCATGGTCTGTTGTGTAGCTAGGAACGTTTTACATAGATATAGAGTTCACTCCTTCTTGCGAGAAGTAGAGGAGTATTCGGTACTTGAACTGTTTGAGCGCTTAAGTCTTTCTATTACGAATAGAAAGATTAAAATTCATAATGGTTATGAATAAATCGTTCATTAGAGAATCAGTGGTAATTAAGGTATAAATAATTAGAGGGGTATAATAGATATTATGACATGGCTCTAATTAGGAGATACTCGTGAAGGGTCAATTTGTATGTACTTACTATATCGATGAACACCGATTTGGTTCGGCTTAATATATCATATGCGGCAACGATAGTGCAACTTCAGGTTTTTAGTGGAATAACCCGGAGTTAATAATTCAGAATATTTAATTAAGAGCTTAATTAATATTTCGAGATTATTTGAGCTCGGAACCGTAGGTCCATTTGGTCCTCGTGCTAGCTCATTATACTATAGTTGATTTAGTATAATTGGATAGTTCAATTATATACTCACATATGTATAAATATTATTAATATGATTAATAATATTATTATGTCACACTTGGAACTTTATGTTAAAATTTAACATATGGTCTTATTAATAATTATTTGATAATTTTTAATTACAAATTATTAAATTATATTAGATATATGATTTAATAAATAATGATAATATTTTAAGATTCCAAAATTGGTTTTTGGAAAGCCTATTGATAGCTTTGGAAGTTATAAATTTGAAAATTCTATTATATCTTTAATTTTGTAATTTAATTTTGTCATGATGATGACATTCAATTATTGATTTATGTTACAAAAAATTAAAGAGGAAAGTACATGCATTGGCTGAATCTACCCAAAGGAGGAGAGAAATGGTTGTATTGTTTTGGAAACAAATTAACCTAAGTATAAAAGAAATTTTTTTTTTCTTTTTATCATAATCTCAATTGCAACCCTAGCCTCCATCTTCTTCTTCTCCAATTCTCTCTCAAAAGTCGAGATTAACAAAAACAAAGAGGAAAAAGAAAAACAAATAAATATTCAAGTGTGATTCTATCTCTAAATCGTTTAGGGATTATTTAGTGAGTCTTGCACACATAAGTTTATGTTGGTAACGAGATATAGTTCGGAAGACTTTGTGGTGTCAAACAGATCATCATCTTCATCTCTTTCTTATGTAGAGTTCCTAATTAGGTCCCAAGAATTATCCAAAACAAGCATAAAATCGCATGAACACATCAAGGAATAATGGCGAAAATAAATACTCACAATGATTGGTTTGAGATGCAAAGAACACAAGTCTTTTCTTGCTTTGTTGAGCTCGGTTTGGCCTCCTTGGACTGCTACCATGCTCGGTTTTGGGTCATCTTCTTCCTTGTTCATTCGGCCATGGATGACCTCCATTAAAGCTCCAAGCTTCAAGCTTTCCATGCTCACAAATTCGTTTCCCTATCACCTATGTATCACTCAAGGTGTGTGCTAGCACCAAATGTTCTTCCTTGTATCTCATAGATTCGGCCATAAGCCAAAAATTTGGGAAGAAATCGGCTCAAAGCCGTGAGAGGAAGAATGAGGGAAAAAGAGGGAGATGAAAAACGTTAAAGGGAGAGAGAGATAGAAAAAGTGTAATTAGGTTTATATATTTTTAATTTCCAAAATTAATAATAATAACACCTTTTACCACTTTTCCTTTCTATTAAAAAAAAAAGGATTCCTTTTACTTTTCAAAAAGCAAAAGTCAAAAAGCAAAAAGTGCTTTTTAATCACTTCACATCACTATTCAATCACATCACCTTTTATAAAGTGGCATGTCATATCACATCACTCAAAGTGACAAGTGATTTGACGATTGATGCGACTAGTGATTTGACGCTTGATGTGACTTGCGTGCCGCGCTCGAATTCGAAATGCGAATGCGCTCGCAATCACTCTCGGGCTCGGGTTCGCTAATTCCAAATTAACGAATTTTCCGTCGCGTCGTAAATAAATGATTACGCCTAGCGAAATCACTATTCACGTCGCTAATGAATTAATTCCAAATTAATTCATTCGCCCGAATTAAAATCTAATTTTAATTCCGCGTCAAAATCTAATCTCGATTAATATATCGAATATATTAATTTACCGATTAATTCCAAATTAATCGTTCTCTCTCTTTAACGATATTTTATCCGAGATAAAATATCTCCGTAATTAATCCCAGATTAATTTTCTCTCTCATCGAATTAATCCCAGATTAATTTGTCTCTCTTCTAATTAATCCCAGATTAATTAAAGTGCGAGTCATACATCATCGGTGAATCTTTGGGAAGCGACCCATGAGATCTCCGGATATGTTGGCAGTAAATACGGTCGTCGGACTATCCGAACACGTAAGTACCTCGTACTACGTTTATACCGATTTACAAGACAATGTTGGCTTCTAGCAAAGCGCCATGCCTACCCAATTCTCCAGAAATATTCTTATAGGAATATATCGATCTGTATCAAGCGTAGTAGACTAAGTATTGTGCATATCGGTCCAGTATCGGATAGTCACGTGCTAGGGCTGGGGCTGGATAAGTGTCTGCCCCGTCCGAAACACATATCGGATGTCTGGTAACATAGTCTCTATAATCGGATATTCATGATCTGGTCACAATATCCCGATTGGTTGCGCAACACTCAAGAGCACTAGTACCGTATCCTGCGTGACATCATCTCCACTATGACTGAAGTGACTTAAAAGGTAGTGCCTCCAAATGAGACTCATCATCGGGTCTTGCATGTAAAAATGCACTGCCTACAGGAATTAAAATTAGATTTTAATTTGGGCGAACAAATTAATTTAGAATTAATTCGTTAGTGACGTGAATAGTGATTTCGCTAGGCGTAATCGTTTAATTACGACGCAACGGAAAATTCGTTAATTTGGAATTAGCGAACCCGAGCCCGGGATTGTTTGCGAGTGCTTTCGCATTTCGAATTCGAGTGCGGCACGCAAGTCACATCAAGTGTCAAATCACAAGTCACATCAAGCGTCAAATCATATGTCACTTTGAGTGATGTGACATTTGATTGATTGATGTGAGTTGATGTGAGGTGATTGAAAGGCATTAAATGCTTTGCTTTTTTGAAATTGAAAAAGGTAAATGGTTTATTATTTTTTGGAAAATATAAAAACCAATTACATTTTTCTTTTTCCTCTCTCTCTCCCTTTTACGGTTTTAGGTCATTTTGGAGCCAAAACCTTTCTCTTCTCTCTCTCGGTCTTGGACGATTCTTCCTCTGTTTTTTCTGGTTTTGACCGAGCAAAAATGGAGAAGCAAATGATTTTGTTGCAAGATCTAAGTGCTAGCACACTCTAGGAGGCATACCAAGGTGTTAGGGCAGTAAGTTCGTGAGCATGGAAGATTATCAACAAAGCTTGGAGCTTTAATGGTTTCCATGGCCGATTCTTCATGGAGGAGATCAACCCACTGCCGTGCAGCCCCTACACCGAGCAGCCCACTGCCGAGCAAGGAGAAGGCAGTACGTTCTTCAAATTCATTGCATCTCTACTGATCAATGTGAGTTATTTCGCACCTCCTTTGATTGTATTTACACTTGTTTCATGCTTGATTTATGATCTTGGGAAGCTTAGAGCAAACCAACACAATATATATATATATCACATTAAGTATCTAAAATCCAATTTTAATACTAGTAGTGAATGTATTTATGACAAACACATTTGAAGTCGGAGCCTTGCTCGTTCTTCAATTCCTTCATGTCTGCTTTGTCAAACGGCAGTCACGCTTCCGCGATCCCGTTTGCCACATTTAGGCAGACATTTTAGGATATGTCCTTTATCTTCCTAGAAGATTATAATGATTTTGCCTCTGCCTTTTTCAACACTCCAGAAGCCTTTGGCCAAGCCTTGGCCTTCTAGAATATCGAAGTAAGGTGCGTCTTACGCTACTTGCTTAATTGCAAAGTTTGACTTTATCTCCTTGAGAATAGTCATTAACTCTCCAAGAGTTATTCATTGCAATTTAGTACTTGTAAAATCTAAAGATAGATTTATGAAGATCCTTCAATTTCATTATCATACTTTAAGGATCTAATCCTTAGTTCTGATTCAGAAATTAAGGAGTCTACTATGACAAGCTAAATGGATTAAGCACTTAAGTTATCATCATATAAATCTTCCAAAGATTATGCTCTACTATTTGCTTAACTCCGGGCTTAGGCCTAATATGTTATTTTATCAAATAAAGTAAGTTATTATTTTCCAGGACCATCCTAAAATTTTATTCCCAATTTGAAAATTAAACTATTTAAATACATTTTCCCTAGGATTATGTTTTAAATGTAAATCTTTCAATTTTATTAGTCCAACTATTTAATCAACGATTTTGGTACTATTTATTATAATGATTACAATAGTCCAACTATTTAATCAACTATAATTTAATAGATTAAAATCAATTATATTGATTACTATAATCCAATTATAAAATCAACTATAAATGAATAGTTTGAATATAGTCCAACTATTTATTAAAACAACATTTAAATATTAGTCCAACAAACATTTAATTTATTTGATGAATGATATTTGTTTTGAGCGCGTATGGCAAGTAATGAAACGAGTATTGCAAATTCAATTCTTGCCTCCCATATTTTTTTCGGCGAGCCTCTAACCCTCTGTCGAGTACTCGGGAAACCGTGTTTCCTAGTGGGCTAGGATCCCGTTAAATATCACACAATCTTGACTTTGGCCAACAAATTGTATGATAATTAACTAGGTAGATCTCTAAGAATAATGGATCCAATCCAATTCCTAGATCCAGTAGGGAGACTTCCAAGTCCGAAACATATATCTTATATATGCCAATACATCCAATGTATTACCTAACCTTTTTCCTCTGAATCAACTAAGCCTTGGCTTTGGCACAACAAACTTAGTGATCCCAGTCAAGCGCGACCCATTGACCATGGAAAGCTTCGTAATCAATGTCGATGGACAAGAAGTGGTCTTGACTTTGGCCAACAAACCACAACTTGGACAAGACACCAATATGGAACAAAGCTCTCGTGATTCAAACACATCCTCGACGGACAAAGGCCTTGACTTTGGCCAACAAACCAATGCCAGTCTCAGATCTTGAGTGAGAATCACTCAATGGAAGGAAAAAACGCTTAATATTTTGCGAGGGTTTTTCGAGTGCAAATTGGCAACCAATTTATTATCTTTGTTAAGGTCGCATCATCATACACCCTTAAACATGCATTCTAAACACATAATAAAGTATGTATAAATAAAGTAATAATGATATGCGGA
The DNA here is from genome assembly GCA_019454045.1 of Zanthoxylum bungeanum. Taxonomy (NCBI): domain Eukaryota; kingdom Viridiplantae; phylum Streptophyta; class Magnoliopsida; order Sapindales; family Rutaceae; genus Zanthoxylum; species Zanthoxylum bungeanum. Next base: position 119,014 of record SKCR01034849.1, read on the forward strand.
TGGATACTTAACACATTGATCCTAGATCAAATCTCTCTTTTTTCTCTCTCCCGCTAGCACATGTATTTGTTTATTACCCGTTACACTACACTTCTAAAGAAACCTCATTTACATTGAGGGGAATATGTGAGAAGAGAATACAAAGAATAAGGAGGTAGGTAATAAGGCTGGACACGCAGGTCCAATTTAATAAATCAATTTATTACAACAATTTCTAAAATTGCCACACCCATCTAATATACATCCGATATACATTATTCATGCATCGCAACCATGTATTCACACAAGCATGCTATCAATCAATCTAATCAAATTAATTAATCTGATAATTAGTGATCATACAATGTTCAAACAACGATTTGATTTTGCTCGAGTCAAACTCGTTTTGCGAATAAATACTTAAAGTACGAATTCTCGAATTAAATTAAACTACAAAATTAAATCCAATTCAATTTGTATTTAATTCTAATTCATTATTTAATTCCAAATTAAATACTGCACTTTATTTAATAAACCTTTTACGACTTAAATTCCAAATTTAATCGCAACGGGTCTCAAAGCCCGATTAACGTCCAACGTCAATTCAATTAAAGTCCAATGGGCTTTTAATTAATTTCTTAAGGCGTGGACTTTTGGTCAACTCGGGTCAAACCCAATAACCAAAGTCCAATCTGGGAGTTACCCTATAAGCCCAGAAATCAATTTTGGCTCATTAGGCCCAATTAAACTTTAAAGATCCATTTGTCGCATTTCGGCTTTATGGAGGCGGTTTTGGGCCTAATTGGATCCAACCAATTTTGCCTAAACCCAACTTAGTACAACCAAGCTCAATAAGCCCAATTACAACACAACAAGCCCAAATCCAATTTTAAGGCCCAAATAATTAAATTCTAAAAATCCAATTTCCCAATTTAATTACACTAAAGTGTATAACACAATTAATCACCCAAATCAATATTTCCAAAACATTAATTTATACAATTAATCATGCTCAATTACAACAAAACATGTCCAACACATTTCATCAAAAATCAAACCCAATACATGCTCAATAAGTCTCGGCAATATGGTGATTTATTTGTCCAATTTTAAATCCAATCCAATTGAATCAAATTCAACATTAAATCAACATTTCCAATTGATTTCCAACACATCCAATGATCAAAAATCAAAATTCCAAGACAATAAAATAGGGCATTATATTCGGCTAAGCCATCCAATTTTGGGTAAAATTGTTCCAAACCAATTTTCTTGAAATTGATCCAATCAAACTTCAATTCAACATGATTTAAGCATATTCAAACATCCAATTTAATTAAATCATGCTCAAAATCAATTTACCCAATTTTAAGCCCTAAATCAATTTCATGTTTTTCCTTGCTCATGATACCATTGTTGGAGTTTGCTAAAGTCCCAAGGATCATTAAACAAGCATGAACATAAGTGTTAATACAACGAGGGAGTTGCGGAATACTCACATCGAGCAGTTGAGCGACGCGATAGGCAACAAAACTCAACTTTCTGCCTCTTGGACTGCTCGGCAGTGGCTGTTTGTGCAGTCCTCAAATTCGGCCATTGAAGGTCCTTGAACAAGCTCCAAGCTTCGTCAAACGATTCCTGGATCATGGGTGGACTTCCATATCACCTTCGCATGACTTCGTAGTGTGCTAGCACTCCCGATTTTGCCACAAAATCGCGACTTTTGCTTCCATTTTCTTCCTCCATTTTCACGGCAGTTCACTGCCAAGAACAGAAGAAAATTTCAGCCCTAA